>PVIU01014528.1:0-51617 GCA_004026605.1 Ondatra zibethicus | reverse complement strand
GGTGGAGATGGAGGAAGGGCGGATATTGGAGCAGGGAATAAGATATCTACATTAAGGGAATCATTTTAGGATTGGCAAGAGACTTGGCTCTAGAGGGGATCACAGGTGTCCACGGGGATGTCCCCAGCTAGGTACTTGGGCAGCAGAGGAGAGGGTGCCTGAACTAGCCTTGTCCCATAGTCACATTGATGAATATCTTGATTATCACCATAGAAATTTTGTCCGATGGATGGAGATAGAGACAGAGACCCACATCAGGGCAATGTACTGAGCTCCCAAGGTCCAGTCGAAGAGCAGAAGGTAGGAGAAGATGAGCAAGGAAGTTAGGACCGTGAGGGGCTGAACCACCCATTGAGACAGTGTGCCTGATCTAATGGGAGCTCACCAAATCCAGCTGGACCAGAACTGACGGAGCATGTGATCAAACTGGACTCTCTAAATGTGGCTGCCAGTGGGGACGGACTGAGAAGCCATCGATAATGGCACTGGGACCTGTCTCTTCTGCATGTTTTGGCTTTTTGGGACCCTAGTCTATATGGATGCACACCTTCCTAGGCCGGGACGGAGGAGGAGAGGGCCTTGGACTTCCCACAGGGCAGGGCACCCTGCCCTCTCTTAAGGATGCAGAGGGAGAGAGGAGGTAGTGGGGGAGCGGGAGGGGACTGGGAGAAAGAAGTGTAAATTTTTGAATAAAATAAATTATTGCTTAATGTGAACACATGCAGTGAAGAAAACAGTAAACCAATTCACTTGGGGATTCTAAAACATGGAAGCATTTTATCACATAACAATTATCAGCAACCTGTTATTTTGGGAAATAATGGCTATGATCAGTGATTTAACAGTTATGCTTCCAGTTCCGAATATAGCAGAGCCATGAACTAATCCACATAGAGTTATATCTGCAATACAAAAATAAATCTTAAAAGGGCAATTTGAGAAATTCATTACTTGCATTAGTGTAAGCACACTGATATCTGTTAACATATCTGCAAATCTTCATAATTGTAAGAATATGACAGAGGACAGAGGCCAGACAGAGCTACTCATCACAAATCTGCTTACACAAACTAGTGTTTAGGCTTGGGATGTTGTTGTGGAATAGTAGTATAAGATGTGTTTCATTCATTTATACTGTGGAATATTTGTTTAATGATGCAAAGGTGTGTTCCAGTCTTTCTTTCTTTCTTTTTTTTTTTGAGACAGAGTTTCTCTGTAGCTTTGGAACCTGTCCTGGAACTCACTCTTAATAGACCAGACCAGCCTTGAACTCACAGAGATCCACCTGTCTCTGCCTCCTGAGTGCTGGGATTAAAGGCTTGCATCACCATCACCCAGCATGCTCCATTCTTTTATGTTGTATTTTTTTAACTCTGTGAAGCCATGTTACTTTGCCTGCCTAAGATGCCTGATTGGTCTAATAAAGAGCTGAACGGCCATTAGAGAGGCAGGAGAAAGGATAGGTAGGGTTGGTAGGCAGAGAAAATAAAATACGAGGAGACATCTGGGAAGAAGGAAGGAGTAAGAGAACAAGGAGAGAGGATGCTAGGGATCAGTCACCCACCCATACAACCAGTCATGGAGTAAGGAAAGGAAGGTATACAGAATAGAGAAAGGAAAAAGCCCAGAGGCAAAAGGTAGACAGGAAAATTTAAGCTAAGAAAAGCTAGCTAGAAACAAGCCAAGCTATGGACAGACATTCATAAGTAAGAATAAGTTCCTGTAGCGCACTGGTAGGGCCCATGCCTTGAGCGTTTGATACTGTGTTCAATCTTCAGCACAATGTACATGCAAACGAACACAGTGTGCATGCTATGCACATGGACAGTCCTCTGAGCATGTCCACAGACCTCTACAGTCTCAAAGACCTTTCCAGAGGGACCCATGAGATTAGAGAAACAGCATTTCTCACTTCTACTTTCCATATCTGGGACCTCATTGGCACCTCAGCATGAAACAAGACCATGAAAGTCAGTCTTCAGGAAGGGGGCATTCAGGTCAGTCCCAGCTCAGGTGTCTGCAGCAATCAGGAATTACCTTCCACCCTGGGGAACAACCACGGGCAACAGCAATAGGCTGCATTTTTGGGAAGTCTCATAGACAGCCCTAAGGCAACAACTCAAAAGGGGGCTTTTCATGTCTGGTGTTGGGGGTTTTGTTAGGTGGTCATTGACTCTTGGAGGGAGCGTTGTCATCCTAGATGGGAAAATGAATTAAAACTATATGTATATTTATATGCTAAACTACGCACACTGTAGGATTTGGGGTTAAGTAGTTTATAGTATGGTTCCTTGTGGCTGACAAGGAACCTACCTCCTTCTGCTGTATTTAACTCCTCTTCCCTAAGGAGCTACCCTTTTCCAATGTCCCCTAATAGGTCACTTGCATCCTGCCATTCCCATTTACCCTTTTTCCACTGTCTTCCATATTTACTTCCTTAAGAAGCCCCTCCTCTCCCATTTCCCTATGAATATTTTCACCCTGGTATTCTCCTCCCTATTGTTTCCAACTCGCCCCTCCCCCAATCCAGACAATGGTTCCAATTTACTTTCCTGGTCTCTGTAGCTACTACCAACTATGTACTCACATCTAAAGATTTGGAGCTAAAAGCCTCCAATAGGAGAGAATGTGTGACATTTGTCTTTCTGGGTCTGGGTTACCCTCATTCAGCTCAGTATGACCTTTCCTAGTTCCATTCATTTAACTGCAAAGTTCATAGTCTTGTTTTATCACTAAATAGTGTTCCGTAGTATATATGTACCATATTTTAATACCTATTTTCAGTTCTAGAACATTAGGTTGTTTCCATTTCCTACCTATTGTAAATGACATGGCAATGAACATGGCTGAGCAAGTATATTTGGAGTAGGATATTAAGTCCCATGCAGTGGTATTGTTGGGTCATATGGTAGATTTATTTTTAGCTATTGAGAAGTCTCCACACTGATTTCCATAGTGGCTGCATAGATAGCAATTCCATCAACAGTGAAGGGCGGTTCCCTTTGCCCCGCATCTTCTCCAGCATTTGCTATTGGTTATTCCATTAATCTTTGTCATTCTGACTGGGGTAAGATAAAATCTCAAAGTTGTTTTGATTTGCATTTCCCTAGTTGATAGGGATGATGAACCTTTTTTGAGATTTTTTTTAGCCTTCAGGTATTTTTGTCTTTTGAGAACTATTGCTTTGGTCTCATAAATTTGAATGAGTCTATTCAAAACCCAGACCCATTTTTCAAGTGGGCAAGATTACTTTTTTGGTTTTTGACTCTCTTTTTTAAGTTCTTTGTATATTCTGGATATTAAACCTGTCAGATGTATAGCTGGCAAAGATTCTTGCCCATTCAAAGGGCCTCCCTTTCACCCAGTTAATTATTTCTTTTGCTATGCTAATCTTTTTAGTTTCAAGAAGTCCCATTTGCCAGTTACTGGTCTTAATTCTTGAACAAATGGAGTCTTACTCAGTAAGTCCTTCCTTCACCTATATCTTGTAGGGCACTGCCTATGTTTTCTTCTAGCATTTTCAGTGTTTCAGGTTTCAGTTTTAAATCTTTGATTATTTTGGGTTTATGTTTTATGTAAGGTGATAGATACAGGTCTAACTTTATTCTTCTGCATGTGAACATCCAGTTTTCCCAGCACCATCTGTTAAGGATGCTTTCTTTTACCAGTATAGTTTTTGACATCATCGTCCATTATTAAGGTGCTGAAATTACTTGTACGAATGTTTGGGTCTTTGATTTTGTTCTATTTGT
The DNA here is from genome assembly GCA_004026605.1 of Ondatra zibethicus. Classification (NCBI taxonomy): domain Eukaryota; kingdom Metazoa; phylum Chordata; class Mammalia; order Rodentia; family Cricetidae; genus Ondatra; species Ondatra zibethicus. Next base: position 47,865 of record PVIU01014528.1, on the reverse strand, counting down.
CTACATGTCTATTTTGGTGCCAGTACTATATTGTTTTCATTACTATGGCTCTGTATTATTAAGATGTATTATATTAAGATGTGAAATTGTAATCATACAGCATTGTTCTTTTTTCTTTTCCAGGATTGTTTTGGCTTTCTGGGGTATTTGTGGTTCCATATAAATTTTAGGATAGTTTTTTTTCTATTTCCACAATGAATGAGATGAGAAATTTGGTTGGGATTGCACTGAATCAGTAAATAGCTTTTGGTAGAATGGTCATTTTCACAATGTTAGTTTTACCAATCCAGCAGCATGGGAGGTCTTTCCATTTCCTAGTGCCTTTCTCATTTCTTTCTTCAGACGTTTAAAGTTTTCATTGTAGAGACCCTTTACTTCCTTGGTAAGGTTTATTCCCAGATATTTTCTTTGTGTTATCGTGAATGTGACTGTTATCCATCACCTCCCTTTCTATATGTTTGTTGTTCACATTTAGAAAAGCTGTTATTTATTTATGCAAGTAGATTCTGTATCCTGCCACATTGCTAAATTTGATATCATTTTTAGAAGTTTTCTGACAGACGTTTTTGGACCTCTAATGTATAGTATCGTGCCATCTGCAAATAGGAATAGTTGGACCTCTTCTCCTAGTTCTATCCCTTTAATTTCCTTCTCTTGTTTTATTGCTCCAGCCAGTACTTAGAGGACAGTACTGAAAGGGAGTGGAGACAGTGGACAGCCCTGTGTCATTCATCCCTGACTTCAGCTAGATTGCTTCAAGATTTTCTCCATTTAAGATAATATGGCTGTGCATAGCTTTTTTTTTTATGCTGGGGTATGTACCTCTAATCCTATATTCTCTAGGACTTTGATCATGAAGGTATATTGGATTTTGACAAAGGCTTTCTCTACATCTGTTGAGATGATCATGTGATTTTTGCACATTTATGTAGTTTATTGGCTTCCATATGTTGGACCATCGCTGCATTTCAGGGATAAAGCCAAGTTGGTCATAATGTATAATCTTTTGAATGCATGTCTATATTTTGTTTCTAAGTATTTTTATTGAGTATTTTTGAATCTGTGTTCATTAGAGATGAACACAGTTTGGCCTGTAGTTTTCCCTTTCTTGTTGTGTCTTTACCTTATTTGGGTATTACAGTGATACTGACTTCTAAGGAGTTTTTGAGCGTTCCTTCTCTCTCTCTCTCTCTCTCTCTCTCTGTGTGTGTGTGTGTGTGTGTGTGTGTGTGTGTGTGTGTGTGTGTGTGTGCGTGTATGTGTATTAAGAAGGCCCAGCTATTGATATTCTTTGAATAATTGGTAGAATTCTGTTATGAATCCATCTGACGCTGGACCAGTTTTTGGTTGGTTGTTTTTTTTTTATTTTTTTTTATTTGTTTATTTTTACTAGAAGGCTTTTGATTACTATTTCAATCTCATTTGTTACAGATCTGTCTTAGATCTATTTAGATCATTGACTTTTTGGTTTCATTTTGGTGATTTGACTACCCCTAGAAAATCATCCACTTCTTTTAGATTTTCCAGCTTCATTGAGTACAGGTTTTAAAAATATTCCCTTATTCCAAATTTCTTTACTGTCTGTTATAATGTCTCCCTGTTCACTTCTAATTCCATGTATTTGGGTCTTCTCTTTCTTTTGGTTAGTTGGGCCAAGAATCTGTCAATTTTGCTGGGCTTCTCAAAGAACGGTTCTTAGATTTGTTGATTCTTTGTATTGTTTTTGGTTCCTTTTTGTTGATTTCTGCTCTAGTTTTTCTATTTCTTGTCAGAGAGTAGGTTGGTTAGATTTGGTTTGTCCTTGTTTTACCAAATTTCTGAGTTGCCTCATTAAACCATTTATTTGTAATGTTTTTTATTGTTGTTGTTTTTTAATGTAGGCACTTAGAGTTACAAACTTTCCTAGTAGGATTGTTTTCAATGTCCCAGATGTTTTGTTGTGTTTTCATTTCATTCCAGGAAGTTTTTTATTTCCTTCTTGAATTCTTCTTTAATCTATTCATTTAGTAATGAGTTATTTAATACCCATGAGTTTGCATATTTACTAGAAGTTATTTTGCTGTCAATTTTAAGTCTTATTGCATTGTGCTCAGATAGGATCACAAGCACATCACAAGGAGTGACTCAATCTTTTTGAATTTTGAAAGTTTTGAAGGTTGTTTTGTATCAAGATATGGTTTATTTTATAAAGTTCTCTGTGCTGCTGAGTAGAATGTTTGATCTTTGGTGTTTGCATAGAAAATTCTGTGAATATCTGTTCAGTCCATTTGATGAATGATGTCAATTCTGATGTTTCTCTGATTAGTTTTTGTCCAGATAACCTGTCTATTGAAGAAAGTAGAGAAGTGAAATCACCTACTATTAATGGATTAATGTTACTCTGTGTCATTAATTCCAATAGTTGATTGTTTACTAAATTGAGCGAGCATCCCTGGGTTTGGTGAATAATATATTTAAGATAGTATTGACTTCCTGATTAACTATTCCCTTGATAAGAATGAAGTGTCCTTCTTTATCTCTTCTGATTAGTTTGCAGTCTATTTCATATGAGAATGGTGACATTTGCTTATTTTCTGGTAGCATTTGATTGGGACTTCTGTCCATCATTTTACTCTAAGGCAGTACCTATCTTTAAAACTAAGACGTGTTTCTTAAAGGCAGAAGATGAGTTTTGTTTCTTGATGCAGTCAGTCTGTATCTTTTGATTGAAGAATTGAAGCCTTCTTTGATGTTTAAAGTTATTACTGAAGAGTATATGTTAATTGTGGTCATTTTGTTGTTGATTTTTGGTGGTACTGTTGATATTCCCAGTGGTATTTTGTGTTTTGATAATTATGGTTTCATATTTACTACCGCAGGCTCTCTGCTATGTTCCTTCCTTTCTTCAGCCTGAAATAAGACTGAAATAAGGTTTGTTTTGTTGTTTATAAAGATTTTAGGTTGTTTCAGGTTGGCTGACACATCTTTTAAGATGTGGAATGCGCTGCTCCAGGCTCTTCTAGCTTTCAAAGTTCCCATTGAAAACTCAGCTGTTGTTCTGATGGGCTTTCCTTTATATGTGACTTCCAGTTTTTTCTTTTGCAGTTTTCCATACTTTCTTTGTTATGTACACTTAGTGTTGTAACTATGATACACCATCGGGGATTTTCTTTTCAAGTTTTGTGTATTTGGTGTTCTGTATGCTGTCTTTCCATAATTTATTTCCATATATATGTCTTTCCATAATTTGAGTAAGTTTCCTTCTATGATCTTGCTGAAGATCTGGTCTATGTGATTGATTTGGGAGTCTTCTCCCTCATCCATGTGGATAATTCAGAGGTTTTTTTCTTTTTTCTTTTTTTCCCATGAGGTTCCACATTTCCTTTGTATTCCTTTCCTATGTTTTTTTTTTCATGTTCCTTGTTTATTTAGTCTGGATCTTCTATTTTACCTTCAAGACAAGACCTGATATTGTGTCTTTTGCTTGATCCATTATCCTTGGAAGGCTTTCCTTCAAGGTTTCCAGTTGGGCTATTGGGTTTTTCAGTTCCATCTTCATTTCAGCTTGGGTTCTTCTCAGTGTTTTTATGTCCTGATTGAATTCTACTCTCAACTCTTGAATTGTCTCCACCATCTCCATCAGCCTTGTGTTTGTATTTTCTTGGGCATCGTTAGGGCACTTATCTTCCTTAGGCTCTTTCTGCTTGATTTCATTGAGGTGTTTCATCCTGTCTTCTTTAAACTCCTCAAATTCTTTGAGGCAGTTTATGATTTTTCCTTTAATTTCTGTGTCCTGGTAATTCTCATTGGCAAGTACTTCACCTAAATAATTCTCATTGGCAAGCTTTTCTACAGGTTTTGAAAATACTTGCTTGATCATTCATATTGTTGGTATTCCTACAATAAGATATGGGCACATCAATTTCCTTTTTTAGTTTTGAGTCTGTTATGAATGAAGCAATGTGGGGGGAGATGTGGGACAGGTTGGGTCTAAAGATTAGGAGTGACTTAGGTGGAATGAAGTCAGGTGGACAGAGAGGGGCTGGGCTGGTATACAGGATATGTCTCTGGTCCAAGCCTGGAGTGTGGGGTAGATAGGTCTGAGTAGAACATTTAGATATGATGTGACTTGGGAGTGGTCTGTGGTATGGCAGTTAGGTAGGGAGGATCCTAACTCAAGACTAGAGCTCTTGACTGCCGAGCCCAGGCTAAAACTGGTAGATTATGAAAAAACACATGGTTGAAAAGGTCACAGGTATTCACCAAGCTCAACCCTGGAGGAAGACTTGGGATATCTGAGTATGGAGTGGGGTGGTAGAGGCAGCACACAGGGTCCTGTAAGTGGATGCAGGCTGTGCGGGTCCTGGAGGAAGCCTAGGTATTGGCTGCAGTAGAGAAGAAGGTGGTGGAGCTAGGCTGGAATGTAAGATGCAGGACCCTGGGGAAGCCTAGAAGTTAACTGCTGAAAGGTGGGGGTAGTCAGAGCAGGCCTGGGCACTAACGGTAGGATCCAGACTAGTTCATAATAGCCTTTTGGACTGGGATATCTCAAGATGAAAATCAAAGTAGCTTTAATTTCCATTTCCCTAAGGCTAATGATACTGAATATTTTTAAATGTTTATTACAAGAGCTAGAGAAATGGTTCAGTGGTTATAAGTACTAATTGTTCTTACAGAGGACCGAGGTTCAATTCCCAGCACCCATGTAGCAGCTTACAACCATCTGTAACTACAATTCAGGGGATCTGCACACTCCACAGGCAAACACTTATACACATAAAATAAATCTTTAGAAAATAAATGAATAAATGTTTATTAGCCACTTGTATTTCTTCCTTAAAGATATCTCTGTTCAGATCCATAGTTCATTTTTGATTGGGTTGTTTGTTTTCATTTGATAGTACCTTGAGTTATTTATGTATTCTAAATACTAATTCACTGTCAGATATATAACTAGCTGATAAAGACTTTCTCCTATCATGTAGGCTGCCTCTTCACCTGATTGAGTTTCCTTTGCTAAACAAACTTCATATAAGGTCCTGTTGCCAACTGTTAGCCTTATTTCCTGGGCAGCCAGAGTGCTACTTAGAAAGTCCTTGCCCATGTCTGCATCTTGTCACACTCTCATTCCTACCTTTTCCTCTAGGAGTTATGTTACTCAGTCAGGTTTTAGGTTGAGGTCTTCGATTCATTTAGACTTGATTTTTGTGCAGTATGAGAGATAAGAATCTCATTTCATCCCTTCTACATATGGACTCCAAACCTGCCCAGCACTATTTGTTGAAAATGCTGTATAGTCTCCAAAGTGTATGTTTAGCATCCTTGTCAAAAGTTGCATGGTCTTATATCTGGATCTTCAGTTCTTTTCCACCGATCTATGTCTGTTTAGGGGACAGTACCAAGCTCTTTATATTATTATGGCTCTGAAATATAACTTAAAATTGGTTATGGTGCTATCTCCTATAGAATTCTTTTTGCTCAGGATTGCTTTGGCTACTCGGGGTCTTTTATGTTTCCATATGAAACAAGAATTGTTTTATGAACAGTGTACCTGATCTAATGGGAGCTCACCAAATCCAGCTGGACTGGGACTGAATGAGCATATGATCAAACAGGACTCTCTAAATGTGGCTGACAATGGGGGCAGACTGAGAAGCCATCAACAATGGCACTAGGACCTATCTCTTCTGCATGTATTATCTTTTTGTGAACCTAGTCTATTTGGATGCACACCTTCCTAGGACGGGATGGAGGGAGGAGGGCCTTGGACTTCCCACAGGGCAGGGCACCATGCCCTCTTTTAAGGAAGCAGGGGGAGGGAGGAGGGGTGGGGGAAGCAGGAGGGGACTGGGAGAAGGGGAGGAAATGTAAATTTTTTGAATGGAAAAAATATAAAAGAATATGGAAAAATAAAAAATAAAAAAACCATTTTTCTATCTCTATACAGAATGGCACTGAAATTTTGATTGGCTGGCCACCTTTTTGACAACCTGTGACAAAAGAAAGGGGATGTATAAAGCACCATTTACATAGAGACAGCACAGCACAGCCATTAGAAACACACTTGTGTGATGACTTTCAGTTCTAAAGAGAGGCAACCACTCTTTCAGGGCAAACCATTCTTACTTAAAAGAGCAGATGGGAAATAAACTATAGTAATCCAGACAAATGCCAGTGGTTGCCTGAGGAGGATGCAGATCACCTGAAATTGTAAGTTACAGATGCTCATGGGATGAAATGTGGGTGCTGGGAACTGAATTACCTAAAAATAAGTGACTCTGGAGCTTCAAGAAAAATCATAAATATTAATAGTATGCATTGCTAATGATAAAAATAGGAGTTTTCAAGCAAGTACTCGCAGATACTCAGACTCTACAGTCTGGATTCTCCTCAGCTGATACCTGAGTTCCCATTCTGTTGTACTATGGGCTCCTATACTCTAGAGCAGTGGTTTTCAACCCTCCTAACGCTGTGACCCTTTAATACACTGCCCAATGTTGTGGCAAACCCCAACTATAAAGATTGTTTTGCTACTTCACAACTGTAATTTTGCTACTGTTATGAATTGTAATGCAAATATCTGATATACAGGATATCTGATATGTGACCTCCCCACCACAGGGGTCACGACTCACAGGGTGAGAACCACTCTAGACATCCCTGGGAAGGTCAATGGTAACATCAGCAGATGTGATTTGCGTTGATGCTATGTCCACACTTAGAAGGTGTGAAGGCTTAGTAAGCAATATTTTCCAATTTTCTGGTAATGTGTTAGAAAATCATACATGAATAAGATTCATCCAAAGCACAGTGTAGAACCACAGTTAAACATCCAATGTAAGTTTGCTGATATGTTTGTGATTCTTATCAGCCACATCAGAAAAGAATATCTACAACAAACTACAAAAACCATCTGTAGGTGTGTTGCGTCTAATGTCTCCATGTCCTTTAAGCAAGACATAGAATAACAAATTGGAAGCCAATACAGATATAAGAAAAAACAACTGTCCTATTGAGACAAAAATTGGACACATGTGCAATTAATGATGAGAGAGCTAAAATGTTGCATTAATAAGTAAACTAATGCTGTTGTGGAAAGATTCAGTTGTGCATATGTACATGCATATGTGTGTGTCTGTGTATATGTGTGCACGCTCGTATATGCGCCTGAACATGCCCATGCAAGCCTGAGTATATCAAACTAAAGATCAAGCGCAGGCAAGAGTTCTAATGCTCAGTACACTTCAGGCCCATTAGTGACGTTATATTTAAATTACTTGAGACTGTTTTTCCAATCTCTTCATTTTTAATTTTCATGTGTTAAATATTGACTAACATGATCCACAAAATTACAACCATAATGTCAATAATTTTTAAGAGTATAGAAAACTCTGGAGACCAAATGTGTTAAGAACTGATCGTCTACATCAAGACCTAGCAAACAGTAAACACATAAGGTTTGGAGCCCATCAGCTCTTTCTCAACATAATGTGTGCAAATACTTTCCAGAAACAAGAACCAAGTGTGCTGATGACCACTCTGTATCTTTTCACCCTTTCTACTAATATCTTGCAGATCTGAAAGGTGCATGTCTTCCAATAACATTTTTATTAGTTATTTAAATACTCAGTTAACTTCTTTCCAATTATTTTTTTGTGGCTTAGGATGCAAAATAATATAGAAATCTCTAAGACATCATTGTTAATCATAAACAAAATTCTACTCCAATTTTTTTATTATTCGAATAATCTTCAATTCTGTCACAACAGACAATGATGGGGCTAAATCCTGACAAGTACACTATAAGTCAGAAATAGTATTAAGTCAACACATTGAATATCTCTAACATTCCCAGCTCTTAAAGTAGAAGGACTGTGGACTGTTTCCCCTCTCAACTGCATGACTGACTGGGAGCCCTGACTCACTAACACCACTCAGAATCGTAACAGAGAGTAGTACCACTTCACATGAACCCCGGAAAACACCACACTTCAAAGCTCAAAGCACACATACTTAGCATGCTCATTTTCCTCACGGTGAACCATCAGGACTCGGTTCAATTGGTTCAACAAGGATCAATTATTACAGCCTGTGACACCAGCATGGCTTTACTACAGGCCTTCGAAAAAATAGTTTTCACGAAGAGAGACAAAGGCCAAAGTCACGGAAAGGAAAAATCCCATGAGAGGAACTGAAAACCTTAGGGATTGAAGGAGAAGCTATGCCACTCTGACATGGGCTTCCACAGGCAGTAGTCGGTGGGCAGCCCTGCTCGTCCCCTGCAACCCTCTCTGTACTGACAACTGAGCCCTAGTCCTGAACAAGAGCAACAAGTGCTCTTAACTGCCGAGCCATCTCTCTAGCCCCCAATACTATAAATAATAAATAATAATATAAATAATAGTTTGTCATGTTTATACTGTTATTTCTTAAAATTAATTATCATGGGGCTCAATGAAATAGTTTCAAAAATAAAGTCTAAAGTTAAAAAATATTTAAGAACATGATTTTATGTGTTTAATAATCTGTAACAAAATCACACAAATTGGTTAGTTTTTTTTAGGTTTCCTAGGCTATACATGATAACTGTCAAAAATCAGCTTTCAGGGCTGATGAATGGCTTACTGAATAAAAGTTTGACTCCTGGAACCCACGCAAAGGTACATCAAGAAAGCCAACTTGATACAATTGTCCTCTGACCTCCACATGCACACCATGGCATGGACACAAACACATACACATCATATATATATGTGCACATATGTATACACACACAAATAATAAGTAGTCTAAAAATAAGCTTATTATAAGGTGGGGATATGGCTCAGTAGATAAGCTGCTTCTCATTCAGTCAGAACCCACTCGAAAGTCTGGCAGGTACAGCAGCATCTGTAACTCCAGTACTCTGGAGAGCAAGAGGCAAGGGATCTCTGGGCCAAGGTAGCTAGCCAGATGACCTGGAGATAGCAAGTCCTGGACTCAGCAAGAGATCTGTGTTGATAGGCAAAGTGCAGAGTGATCAAGGAAGGCACCTGACATCAAGTTTGAGCTCCACACATGGGCACACACCTAACCATCCACCCACACACAAATATGCCCATATACACAGGACTATGCATACATTACACATACCCATGCAAAAAGTAAACACAAAACCAAACAAAAAATTAGACATTTCTACTCAGTATGTGGTATATGCCTGTAATTCCTGTCTGGCCTATACAGTAAATTCTAGGCCAGCCAGCATGCCGTAGTGAGATTTTTGTCAAAAAACACAGTAAATAAAGATTTCCAAAATCTAATTCTTGCTTTAAAACTAGCATGTTTTAATGGCAAAATTAATTGTATGTTCAAGTTAGTAACAGCTCTAAAGGGGTTAAACTAAATGCAACACAAAACTGTCATGTTGACACCATTTATGATGTGTGTGTTTTTGAGATTATCAAAAGCAGACAGTGATACAATGGCACATGTAGTCGAGAAGCATTGCTCATTCATAACAAGTATTTGTATTAACTGGTTTTTCTCCAGTGAGCAAGCCTTGCACTTGGGAAAAAAACCCTACTACCATTTATAGGAACATAGATACATGATTCTTCTCATATTTCACTGATTTTGAAAGCTGAGAGCAGATGGAAATAAGTCCTTTACACCACTCAAAACCCCAACATTCTAGTGTAGAAAAGAGCTGAGCACTAAGCAAAAGGGTAGTCTTTTTTGTATTGGCACTTCGTGTTTTAAATCTTGAAGAAGCTCACAGTCAAAGTCCATTAGACGCAAACAAAACCTTAACTTACATATCTTGATACTGTTTTATTGATAATGTTAATATTTAACCTTCACTCACATTAGCTGCTGCAATCTATTGACTCTATTCTGTAAATTTTTAATTTACATGCCATGACTCTAGATCGGAGCACTTTAGTTTCCAGGGTGAATTAAGTGAAAAGAAAAGGAAAAACTTAACGTTTCCAATTTGGTGAAAACAGAATGAAAATTAAGTTGCTACAGAAAGTAACATGCCAGTCACTGTCCAAAAGCTATGGGAGTATTTATCCAAAAGCACATTTCACAGAACCACACAAAATCACTCAGCAAACTCACAGACACACTCTCCTACACCACCCTCTGTGATGACAGGACAAAAAAGGAGACAGTGTGACAAATTGAATGTCAAAAACCCAGGGACAAAAATATAACCGAGTAGTAGATCACTTGTCTGGCATGTGCTAGGGCCTCCGCTCCATTCCCAACAGCACGAGAAAAAGAAGAAAATCTGAGGGTCAGAAGAGGCACGGCACTTCAGTGGGGGAGGGGGCGTCAAGCAGTAATAAAAAAATGCTTAAGCCCATATGGGAGCCAGCTGTGAGTCATTTCCACACATTTCTGGAGAGAAAACATGCCCACACAAGACACAGGAAATGGCACCAACTTTGAGCAGGAGTAGTAAGGCAATGCCGGCTGCAGGCCACCTCTCCTTGCTTCTAAATTTGCAAATTTGCATGTCTATTTCAAGTATCATATTCATTACACATTTTTCCTACTGGAGTACAAATCACAAATGGGCAGGGTTCCATCTGTGATTACTCACTGCTCCATTTCTGCTCATCTCCTGTGACCCACAAAGAGGCAGCTTCATGAGTCACTTGCTGAATGGATGGAATGAACGGATGAATGCCAGAGCCCCTGCCCACTTTAGCTGCGTGAACATAACGTGCATTGGGTGTGTGACATACTATTCACCTTACTAGTCCAACCATCCACTCCTCTCCAGTTCTGCTCAAATGAAGAAGACAGCCCATTACCACCTTCCATAGCTAAAAAGCATTTCCTGGACCAAATGTATGACAAGCAAATTCTCTACTAGTTGAAGGTATCAAGGTTAGCCTCTGTGCCCTCCGCTCTTTGACATTTCCTGTTCCCTCTCCCAACAAGAGCCAGCTAACCTGCCTGGTGCTCGTGAGCCATCACTGTTTGTGCAACATCACAGTCTCTGTGCAGTGTGGGCCTGAGTTCTCACAAAAACATCCACATGTCTGGGTTCTGGCATGAAGAGGGGACTTGATCCTCAGCCCTGGTGGAAGAAGTCTGGCCACCTCTCTTTAACCAGACTTCTCTCCTCCCAAGCGGAAGCTCCCCCTCCTCACCTGACCCCAGGTCACTGCCTGCCAAGAACTACAACCTCCTGGCCTTTTTTTCCTAATCAAAAAAAAAACAAAACTTGCTAAGTTTTTAAGTTTTGGCTTAAAATTGAATAAGCATCTGCTACACAACATTCTCCAAAGAACTCAGAAAAGGCCATGCTGCATCACCATAGACTAATAATGGAGAGCCGGTGCAGTTTTCTTACTGACAGAAATAGAACCGCTGTTTTATATCCAAACCTGACTTCCTGACTCTACTCCTATCTCTCCACGGCAAGCTCTTTGAAGACATGCTTTTTAAAGTGTTTAGTCATGTGATTGGAATAGCAATTTACTCAGAAAAACTTCAGCAGAAAGAGACTGGGTGAACACGTGTGTGGCAAAATCTCACACACTCTGGGTCTCCACAAGGTAAATCGGTGCTCCCTGTAGTGGTGCCTTTCCTGTATTTCTGAATCTTAATACTTTTATTATGGATTCTGTGGGTTTATATGTGCTGATGGTTACACTTGTATGCTGGTGCATGTGTGAAGGCCAGAAGACAGCTTCGGCGTCATCCCTTAGGAGCTGTCCACCTTTCTTTTTTAAAAACTGGGTCTCTCACAAGCATGAAACTCACAAAGAACATTAAACTGTTTGCCAGGGACCCCAAGGATCTGCCTCACCAGCACTAGGATTAAAATTGTCCTGGTATTTTTAACAACTCTAGCCCTTACACTTGTGCCAGCAATTTACCAATTGAGCCTTCTCCTCAGGCTAATATTCAAAAGACATCAACAAAAGCTCATGGCTCCCAATGTCCTATATTTCAAAGCTCTGTGTCTCACAACGCTCTGATTGGCAAACTTAACAAGCAGTCCTCACACCAGGCCAACACATCCCTAGCTCTGGCTGTCCATCACTGCCAGAACCACCTTTTGAAGACAGTCGTGTGATCACATGACTGCTTTAAATAAAACCAGATGGTGACTCCAGAGCACTTTCATGATAGAGTTAAAATGCATTAAAATGTAATCTTTTTGCTAAATTTAAACTCATTTTCAAATATCACACTGATAGCTCCCCCTCAGAGTGTTTCCCACATCCCTGGGTGTGCTAGGCTATTCTGCTTCTCAGTGTCTCTGTCACTATAGCTCTGCCTATTCCAAAAGGTGGCTTTAACTACACATGAACATACGTAAGCCCAATGTCAGGCAGTGTGAGCAGAAGGGATCATCACATAGGAGCTGAATGCTCCTACTCAGCAATCCCTTTCTCCATCAGCAGAGGGCACCCTGATTTTATTTATCAAAAGGAAAGGGAACCCTTAAGGAAAGCAAATGTCACAACCTACAGGTGAAATGTTAAAGCCTGTAAAACTATATTTATACTAAATAAGGAATTTTAAAATAACTATTCAGTATGGACCTGATATGAGCAAGCATCTCTTTTATTTTTTTAAAAGGGGGGGGGGTGATCACAGAGGAAGGGATCACAGTGTCCTCAAGGGCTAGCTCTAGTTCAGCATTGTGGTTAGAGCTGTGCCAGCAGTCAGCAGAGGAGATTCCTTCTGCAGAGGGCCCTGGGGTCTGCAATGCAGAACCCACACCTCTCCACGTGGAGAGAAGGAGAGATGGGGAAGTGTTTGGCCCCGAATGGGACAGCTATGATCACCCATTCCTAGGCTCGGGGAACCCTGTGGAGTGGAAAGACTAACAGAAGAGGCGAGATGATGGGCAGGGATAGAACAACAGACATCTCCTGGGCAGGACACAGCCAGCGTACTCAGGAATGCCCTGCAGCTATAGACACCAGCACAGGGTCAGGCCCCACAGCATTCCACCCTGAATTGGGGAGGTGACAGGAGGCACCCACATCTTCCTGAGGAACTATTGGCAGTTGAGGGCTGTGGGGGAGGTAGTCATTCACTCAGGGGCATAGCCACTTCTAAGTTGCCCTTGTTCCAGTAAATAACCCCGACCCACACTCAGTCAAATTCTAATTAGACTTACACAAAGAAGACATGAAAACAGTGGGGATTTGATGAGAAGGGTGGCCCCGGGGGAGAGAAGGTGAATGAGAGAGGGACTGGAGGGGAAATGACTAACAGTCCTTTCATAAATATATGAAACTGCCAAACAATTTAAGAATTAAAAAGAAAAACAAATAACTTGATAATATACCAAAATTCTCAATATGATTAGACCTTCTGGCCCAAAAATTTAAGTTGTAAGGAAGTTACCCCCAGAGTTAATCGAGTAAATCTACAACGAAGAGTGGATGGAGCTTTGATCAACCACGGAAGTGACAAAGCAACTTCCCCCACACACACACTTGTCACTCACACGCTGGCTTTTCCTGTGCTCTAAGCCAGCTCCTCCTTCCTGCTCAGGGCTGGTTTTGCTGGATCAAAGAGGGACTAACAATGAAGGGACACCAATTTAAAACTGACTTGAGTCTTACCAACACTGTCCAACACATTCTCTTGTGAATTACCATATGCATTGCTTATAGTTAAGGAACAATGATTAAATTCCTAATGATGAGCGTGGCACCATGCCAGACATCTAACAGAAAGTATCAAACTACAAAGGTTTCATTATCTTAAAACCAATTCCACATCTAAAATGGTCTTCTGTGGATACAGATTTTTATGCTGCCTTTGTGCTCAGCTTTAGAGACTCAAGCCACCTGTACCAAAGCATCCCCTGTGCACAATCTAATCGTGGCTCGATTCCATCCTTACCCGAAAGAGGAGGAATGGAAACGCCTAGGAGTCATGTAGCTGCCTGTGCGGTGTAAAATGTCTGGCCTGCTAAAGCCTCAGTTGCTATATAAGAAGCTGGCCTCTCTCAAGCACACAGCCTCGCAAGGTCCTAGCTTTCTAGAGATCCTGCAATGGGGCACTGTTCCGTCCTATGAAGAAAGATCTATCGGGATTGACAGGCGCACTAAACAGCTACCAGGTAGGATTTGCCTTTCCAACTTCACCAAGTTTCTGGTGAAAACTCCAAAGAGTCTTGTGACTGCTTCAAATCTGAACCTATTGAAGAAAAAGCAGTCAACAAATAATCTCCCAAAAAGGGAAGCCTCCACTTCCCACACACATCTCAGACAAAAACCAAAGCACTGCTACTCCTGTCTCTCTGACTCTGCCCTGTGTTGTGTGATATTTTGATTGTGTTCTAACAAATAAAGCTTGCTTGGAGTCAGAGGGTGGAGCTGATCAAAAGTAGCTTATAGAGGTTTGGAGGATGGATGAGCGATGGGACGTAACAAGGCGGGGCTGAGAGAAGATCTCAGCCCTTTTGGAGGAAGGAACGGAAGAGGTAGGAGGAGACTTGGTGGCTGCTCCCCAGCTTCTCTGATCTTTCAGGCTTTTACCCAATAACTAAATCCTGATTTTTCATTGATAATTAGTTAAGGTCTCAGTCCTAGGTTGTTACAGAAAAATTCTTATCCATATTTCTGTCAAGATTAGAATGGGTTTTATTTTGGCTACGCTAACAAGAGGGAATGATTGGCAAAGCAAACAGGGTTGCCAACCCTGCCCCAAAACGGTCTTAGTGTCTGAGATTATGCTCATGTGAGTAATCAGATTGATGAAAAATCAGGAAACTAAACAAGGAAAGAAATGAAGAAATAGATTACAAAGAGGGGAGGGTGAGGGTAAGGGTGAGGGGAGGATAGGAATGGGAAGAACTCTTGATTTCTGCAGCACTGGGAGAAAGCCAGGAGCAGGAATTGGATTAATCAGATGATGGAAACAAAGCTGTGCCCCACTATTTCAACACCAAGGAAACCTGCAAACACACCATGGAAAACACACGGGTGACTTCCTTCCACTTCCTACGTCTACATGATGATTCAGAATGAAAACTTACCTTATTTAAGTTTCATCATTATACAAATGACTGCTTACATTGCCTGCCAACTACTAAAATGGGGTGCAGTTGTAGGCACTATGGGAATTCTCTTCAATTGGACAATGATCTCATCAAAGTAGCAGTGTGATGGTGCACGGCTCTACCATCTCCTACAACTGCGAACACTAATGTCACAACTGAGCCAAGATGTCTAAGAGAAAAATCACAGTTGTATGAGAGCCAAATCTTAGGCTAAACAGAACTGTTTTCTGAACCAACGGCTGTGTTTATCTAACCTGTTCTCTAAAGAATAAATAAACCTCTGAAGACAAGACAGAGAAAAGACTGCTTAGTGAAAGAGGTGGGGGGGGGAGACTGTCATTCGGGAAAAAATGACAATGTTATGGCAAACAATTTGGGGGCAAAGGAATTACTTGGAACCACCATGCTTCTGCTCTGAGCATTAAATTAATGTTGCAAGGCACTGCAAGGCATGGCCCTGAAGCAGATGAATGGGTTGAATCATTGTGAGATAATGTTGATCTTATCACCTTTAATAGCAAGGAGCCCAAGAGTTACTAGACCTTAAATTGTAAATAAAGAGATGAGACACACACTCAAATCATACCAGGCAGAATTAGCCCAAGTGCAAATAAAAAATATTACACAAGCATCCACAAAAATAGATTCATAATTACAATGTAAGAAGGGTGGTTTGTATTTGACTAATTATACTATATACACTAAACAGAACTCATAATCACAAGAGACCTGGCAGGAAACAAAGTGAAACTCGCTTCTCAATCATCAGCAGCACAGAGCTGGCTGGCAGTCAAAGCCTGCCCAGACATCCACACCTGATGGTGACCTCAGGGAGTGGAGCCAAAGGGACCAAGAAGAAAACATACCCAACACGAAGTGGGAAACTACCAAGCCCTCCCAGATCAGGGCCGTGTGTCATGGCTTTGAGCATGGTTATGAATGATGGGGGAGGAAGGATTCCAGTACCACACTGGAAACATCATAATCACAAACGTATCCAGCTTTTCTGGTTATTTGGGAGTTATCATAAAATGGAAAGTAGAAACTCTCCAGTTTTTTGGATTTTCATTTGCTCTAAATTTGTTGTGCTCAAAGATATTTTGGGGGTCAATGTTTAAGATGGAGACAAAATGGAAGAAAAGTCTTCCTGAGTTCCTCCTAGCAGTCCAGCAACAGGACTTAGTGGAATACACTTGAGACGTGGCCCAGGAACACTCTTGTGCAAATGTTTGAGCAGCTGTGGCTATCTCTAAGTTGCCAGCGGCCATAAAGAAGAGGTTAAAGAGGAGGGAGGAGATGATAAGCATGACATCCAGGCACAAACACTGTATTTCTAAGTCAACTCTCTGATTGAACCTTTTTGGAGACCCAAAAAGGTCTGGAAACGCTCCTCTCTGCAGGTCACAGCAGTTTTCTTTGCTCTGGCCATCAGAGGGCTGTGCCTAGCAGGTCAGGTAGCCCAGAAGGACATCTTGAAATATGGAGCAACTTGGGCAGGAGGGAATTCCATACAGGGTTGCATGGGGCAGTGGTGATTTCAGAGGAGGGAGAAGAGTGAGGGATGCAGGGAGCTGAACAGAAGAACAGTATCGAAGGCAGAAATCTTTCCTGAAAACAGACCTCTCTTGCTGTGGTTAAGCCACTGAGAAGACAGGGGCTTCCAGCACACTGTCAACCACCAGTGCCCACAGCCACTTGGACTTTTAGTCGGCATTAAAAGAAGGGTTGGCAAATCTAAGAACTTAGTAACATGCAAATACATGTAGGAAGAAATAGAGTACAGCCAGGTTCTCTACTTCTAGAACTATCTACAATAGACACAATTTGCATGACATGTAAGCAATGTTACTAAGCAACATTACAAAGCAAATTGATGTCAGGGAAAGAGGTAGAGACAACCAGGAACAAACTTAGCAAGGGCTCACGGCAAGGGTGAGTGCAAAGTGGAACATGGAGGAGAGCTTAGACATAAAGTGGGGCTAAAATTTTCAGCACTACTTTCCACACTTTCTTCCTTTTCAGTGGTTTCTCGCCACAGGTAACTAAAAATCAGAAAACTCTACATACTTTCAACCTTTCAAACAAACACACACACTGATGGTGACACAGTGTATCACAGACCTCAAGGCCTATTTAATCCACTAGTGTAGATGTATGTCTGTATCTGTGTCTCTTCCATTAGACCATAAATTCCTTCAAAAACAGATAATTACCTGTCACAGTGCCTGAAACAGAGATAATCATTAAACACACGCTGAGTGGATAAGAGAATAAGCACACATCTGCCCACAACTATGCAGTAAGCACAAGGTGCTTCTCAGGAACCATATTAATGTCAGAAAGTGCCCAGTCCCTTAGGATGGGATCTTATAGATTCCCCCACAGGCTCTCCCACTGGGTGGTGGCAGTAAAGTTGCAGAAATGGCTCACATGAGCTAAGGCTAGGTTTACCAACCCTCAAAACTCAAAACAAACAAACATACAAAAAAATCATGGAGGTGACGGCAGTAGAATCTTTGAAATGTTAAAAAAAAGGAAGACGGTTCACTGTCTTGTGGCATGCCACAGACGGCCAATAATATCTCTTATCTGGCACCCTGAAGAAAGTGTAGGCTTCATTAAATAAATCAATCACATTTCTTTGTATTCGGTAATTTTTAAATCTGAACCAAAAACCTATTAGAGAAGATAAAGAATTTATATAAAACTCCAAAGAAATCATCAGTTGTTTTCATAGAAACTAAAGCCTATTTCCATTAGCATAATGTTTTCTTTACATTGGCTTCTGTGTTTATAATAGCTGCAATTACTGGCCAAGACACAATCAAAAATAAACCTCATAAACACAAAAAAATAAAAATGCAAAATCCTTTTTATATGCAGTCAGAGATTTTTAATGGGTTCAGACTTCCTACTGATTCATTACATAAATGTGTTTCAGGGCTGGATGTGTGGCTGAGCTTGCAGAGTGCTTACCTAGCACACTGAAAGTCTGTGTTCCCCAGCACCCCATAACCTGGAGTGTGTGTGATGGTGTACCTTGTAATCTAATCTTCCAAACTTGGGAAGTGGAGAGAGGGCAATCACAAGTTCAATGTTATCCTTAGCTACATAGTGAATGTGAGGTCAAAGTAAGCTATGTGAAATCCTGCCTTAAACAAAGTAATACATTTTTAAAATAAAATAAATGTGTTTTGTGGTAGAGCAAACAGACGAGATCAAATCCAACTACTCACAAAGTCTTTCATATTTTCCTTCAAACAGATGTTTTGTTCATCTTAGAGAACCTCATGCCTGCCACATCTAGTGGAACCAGCTTAAAAATGGCATTTCCCAAGCTGAATTTTTACTTTGAATTACTAAAAGTCATTAAAAATAAAACCTAAGCAGTTCCTTAATCTTCAAAGTTCACTAGGGTACTGAGTCAGTAGCAATGTCCAGGGTGAGGATGTTAAATCTGTTAGTTCTATGACATCAGAAAATAAAGGGATCTGATTCAGAGTTCGCAAGCATTCACATGAAAGCTTCTCCAGGAATGAAAATAAAAATAGCAGATTTGAATCTTTTTTTTTTTTTCAAAATAAGCTTCATGTCTTACAAGTGTAGCTGCCCTATCAGTACACAGGAATGTGCAATACTTCTGTAGTACCTTATTTGCTTTAAGTATTCGTTTACCATGACAAACTCTAAACTCACTAGACTATAATTAAGTCTTCCAAGGACTCCAGAGAACAGTATTATCTTGGTTACTTTTCTATTGTTGTGCTGAGACACCATGCATAACGAAGGCACCTTATAGAAAAGACAGTCTACAGGGGCTTACAGTTTCAAAGGGTGAGTCAATGACCATCATGGCAGAAAGCATGGCAGTAGACAGGCAGACATAGCATTGGAGCAGTAGCTGACAGCCTGTATCGAGAGAGAGAGAGAGAGAGAGAACTGACTAGGAATAGTGTAGGCTTTTAAAATCTCAAAGCCCATTCCCAGTGACACACCTTCTCCAACAAGGTTATGCCTCCTAATATTCCCAAACAGTTCCACTAACTGGGGACCAAGCATCCAAATATGAACCTATAGGGACCATTCTCATTCAAACAACCATAGCTATCAAAATACCTCAGCCACTGCATTCTGGTGATGCATTTAATAGCAAACTCAGGGATTTACTCATTCCCTGGCTAGGAGTTGTCTCCCTACAATCTCAAGTGTCATCAACAGACTAACCAAAACTCTATTTTAAAACCATTTTAAATTTTCCTTTCTCCACTGCTGGTTCCTAACATGGTATTCAAAGTTCCTTGGCAGGTTGGCAAGTTACAAGATTTTGAATGCCATGCTGTACCTAGGTTTAGAGTGACCATGTGCCGCTGCAGCCAGTTTCATAACTTGGTATGATTACAATGTAACTCACAAAGGATTTTCATTTGCCCTTGCAACCTTCAAAAACTGACCTCATGCATAGCATGAGACAGCCATGTTCGGGGGCATAGCATGAGACAGTCATGTTTGGGGCACTGGAGTGTCTACTTGGTACCACTGCCTCATTTAATAACATCTCAAGTAAATGAGGGGTGTGGGTTGAAAACAGAATTAACTACAGCCTCATGTCCCATGTGAAATCATCTTTTACTTAGTTATTAACAACACATTTAGTTGGAGGCTTCTAGGCTTGCCTTCTTAGCCTACTACTTTCAAGTTCTAATCCACGAACACCTTTTTGTGCCAGGAAATCAACCATGTCTACCTTAAAGCATTTAAAATAGAAAGTAGTTAAGAAACTTTAAGTATTACAGTTTCTCAACATAAATGCTTCAAATATTTTTAGGTTATCTTCATTTTAAGAATGTGCAAAAGAGTTCCATGGGGAGTAGGGAGGCTGGGCCTGAAAGACCGCCCAGCAGGAAGAGCAGCTGCTGTCTCCAGCATGGGAAGAATGAATGCATAAAGGTCACCCTTCACCCTCACACCCGTGCTGTCACATGGAGCTGGGAAACTACCTGTGTGCACATAGCATACACATGGAAAAATAATATTTTTATAAAGACTAGAAGATGCTTAAGATGTCTGAGAGCCCGAGTTTAGACCATTAGACCCACATAGTAGGAGAACAGGGCAACTGCCACGAGTGTGTTCACACCACACACGCGCACACACACAATTTTTTTGTTTGTTTGTTTGTTTTAGCTTTAAAACAAACTCTGTAAGCAAAACAGAAAGTGGAGAAAAATAGGTTAAATTTTCTTGAACATAATAAATTCTAAAACAGTAGTAAATTATTAAAAACTACATTCATATGTAATCAAAAATATTTGGGGAAATTACTCTTCTAAAGCTTTACAGGTAATTGTTGTAAGGAGAGGACCCACTTGTTCTTCCTAACCGCCTGGTTAGCTTAGCCCTGAAAAAAACCACACAGAAATTGTATTAAATCACTGCTTGGCCCATTATCTCTAGCCTCTTATTGGCTAACTCTCACATCTTGATTTAACCCATTTCTAATCTGTATATCGCCATGTGGTAGTGGCTTACCGGGAAAGATTCGGCACATCTGGCTCTGGTGGCTCCATGGCATCTCTCTCCTACTCCGCCTTTCTTCCTCCCAGCATTCAGTTCTGTCTTCCCTTCCTACCTAAGTTCTGCCCTATCAACTAGGCCAAGGCAGTTTCTTTTTTCATTAACCAATGAAAGCAATACACAAACAGAAGGACCTCCTATACCAGGTAATAATCTCAAATTAAATTGGGCTCAATAATTTGTTTTTAGAAATAAATATTTTTTCTTAAGAAAATGTCACTATAAAATTCCATCAAAATCAGACTGGCTAATTGTTATATCAAACGCCAAACACATGTAAAAGTGTGACAAGAAAATTAACAAATTAACAAATTCAATTTACACCCTACATAACACAACACCACATCACTGTTTCACCTGTGGTGATGGTGGAAGATAAGAAAGACAAAAAAGGGGGGGCTGTTTTCAGCTCACAACATTGCCCCAACTGGAGGGCAAAGCAGGAGGAACACAAGTTCTGGGCCAGCCAGGGCAGTGAGAGCTTGTCCAGAACAGAATAAAAGGACTACAGCGTGGCCCAGCGATGGAGTACTCACCTCGTATCCTGGGGTTCAAATCCTAGCATTATGAAAAAAAAAAGGTTAAGAAGGAGGAAATGCAGATGTGAGAAGAGCTCAACAGGGCTGAGAAGGTGACCACTAGAGTTTAGAGACAGCAAAGCAGAGAGGGCTTTGGCCATGATCCCGGGGTGGGGGCTGGGGGAAGGTTATGTGGCCAGAGGAATATTTTCTCAAGATGCTCACAGATCCTATGCAAACCAAAGCCCAGGAGAACTAAAGGCTAAGAACTTTATGAGCAGAGTCATGAGGAAGGTACAGGAGGAGTCCAGGGTCCAACAAAATCTGAGGACACTTTACATTCCACCAGGTTTTATATACAACCGAAGTACCAGTAGAGAAATCTGGAAAACCACCATTGGAAAAGGAGAATGCAAATGAGCTGGACTGGCCCCAGCTCTCATGAGCTCGAGGTGGCTCCTCTGGTCTGTGCAAGAAGCTAAAGAGATCTTACAGAAGTATTGCCAGAGCCTCTAGCATGTCCAATATTTGACCTAAAATTATTAGACATATCAAGAAACAGAACCAAGAGAAGACAAACCAACAATAGACAACTTCAGGGGGCTGGAGAGGGATAGCTCAACAGTTAAAGAGCGCTTGCTAGCTGCTCTTGCAGAGGGCTGATTTGGTTCCCAGCACACATGCTGATTGGCTCACAACTGCCTGCAACTCCAGCTCTAGGAAATTCAATATCTTCTCCTGGCCTCTGAGGGCACCCAAACATGAAGGCACAGACACACAGAAATACACATAAATAAAAATAAATCCTTTTTTAAAAGAAAGGAAATAAATTCACAGGTGATCTAGATACTAGAAATCACCAGATGCAAACATTATTAATCACAGTTAGAGATTTACTGATTAGAATTCAAAACACAAAGGAAAACTACATTAGTACCTATAACATTACCCTGATGAATCAAATGAACAGGTAAATGTAACAACTCCTGGAGTGACTGGCACAGAGCAGCACTCATCAGCATTCATCCCCTGCTTGATGGAGAAAATGTCTTTCTCATAGTGTTGCTGCAATTAAATGCCTTCCGTATAGCTGACCTACAGTAACTATCAACCAGCATTTAGTCACCAATGACTGCCAATAAACATGATACCAACATCATCCTGTCCCAGGATCAAGTTGGAGTCTACTTCACTAGCAATGTTGCAGAATCACAGTTATCACATCTAAAAAAAGGATCAAGTGGGAAGAATCTGGTCTATTTTTGTTATGTTATGTTTTCAGTCACCAGCAATATATTCTGTGTCTACCAATGCATTTCAGAAAAGATACCTTAAAAACAGAGAAAAATGTTTACTAATGTGTACCCTGCCTCCTATCCCTTTAAAAACGGCAGCTCATGGGGATACACATAAGCACAGTAGCCAAGCTTCTTTAGACTGATGGGCACTCCACGTCATCCAACGGTCTTGAGTTCAGCACACTCTAGAGATCCACTCAAGAATTCCTTCTAGTGTCTTTAGAAGGCTAAACCTCCAATACAAAAGGAAATGTGAGTCTGCTTTACAGGATGTCTGACCACCTGTACATCAGATGTAATCATAAAACATTTCACAGAACATCCACGACTCTCCAGTGTTCTGTCTTCAGATTGCATTGCATCAACACGACTGAGCAGGACAGCTGCAACAGCTCCTGAAGCGGAGAGAGTAGAAAATGATCTGCTGGGGCCAGGAAAGGGAGGGCCACTTGCATCATTCTTGAGACAAATATTCAGAAAAGTGTTCTTTGGGGATTCAGGGGGTAGCTGCTATAGAGGAAATAAAACCTCCAACCTCAAGTGTCCCTTCTACTTGCTGGATCTTAGAAGTCCCCAGAGCTACATTTTCTATCAGTGTCGATGGTAAAGATCAATCAATTGGGCTTGATTGATACCAAAAACTTGATCATATAGCATGACCTGAGCAACCAGGAGGAAGTGGAAGGACCCTGGAGATGGGGATCTGCAGATGGGAAAAGATGGGAGGTGAAGACAGTACACAAGGCTACCCAGCTTGGCATAAGGCAGAGGATCTGCCACTGAAGGAGTAAGGTGGCCACTGGGGAAAGCTGGGAAGGGCAGCAAGTACGGGACGTGGGAAGCCATGGCTTCAGCAGGTAGGTACAATACTGAAATCTAGAAGGGGATCCTCTGGAGCCACTGCCTCTGGGCCCATAGTCAGAGGCAAGATTCCATCTCCAGAAGAGAAATCAAGACCAACAGTCCAAGAACCTTGGGAGAAGTTCCATTCTAACTAAGGCCTGGGACAAGAAGCACCCGTGAGAACAAAGCAAAGCACCATGGCCCAGGTGCTGGCCTCAGTACTCCAGGCAGATTAAATGTACAGTTCCCAAGGATGACAAACTCCACACATGCTCATATTCTTTCTTCAAATGGCCTAGTGTTTGCACATAGCCTACATATGCTCTCTGGTGCATGCTAATTGTCTCTGGGTCACTTATATCTGAGACAGAGAAACACCATGAAAATAGTTGGTTGTTCTGTGTTCTTTAGGAAATAACAGCAAGCAAAATCAGGTCTGTATATGTTCAACACAGATGCTTTTATTTCTTAATATTTCTCATCTGCAGTTGGCTGAATCCAGATGTAGCACTATGAGTATACCTTGCTTGGTGTATAATGCAGGCATGAAAACTAGTTCAGCTCTGAAGTGACTCAGCTAGAAGGATGGGATGGTGGTGACCATGCAAAATCTCCCTGAGGAGACTGAGATGGGATGGAGACTGTGAGGAAAAGGACATTACAACCAGAGCGTAGAAAATCTGTTTAGCAGCACCACTGTAGATGCTAAAGAAGGAAGGGGACTCAGGATGGAGGCAGAGCCTGCATCACCATGTGCTTCTGGTACCAAAGAATCCAAAACTGACTCGCCAGAAGGCATCCTCTCCACCAGTTTCACTGCTGGGCTGACTACAGGGTGGGAAGGTGATCAAGGACACAGTGTGAAGTAGTAAGAGAACACATAGCACTGGTCATACTGAGGGACAGACCAACCCTCTGTTAACAGGAGGGCAAAAGACAGTGACTGGAGTACCGGCAGGGGTACTGTTTGCTTGGTTGCTGTGGCTGCCTTAAACTAGGTAAACAACAAGCATCTTTACATCTTTAAAAAAATTAATTCCACCTTCAAACTCTTTCTCCAATGGAGCATTTGGCAGAGTAAAATCCCAACAACCACTCAACCTCAATGGTGCGTCTACTGTTGACAAACTAAGGAACACAACAGTGTGGATTTTAACCTTATCACCAATGTAAAACATATAATGCAAAAATGTATGTATGAAATATTTTAATGATAATAACAAGTACAAGTACATTAGACTGTAGTTTTGAATTACTCAGACCTGTACTTGAATCAACTGCTTACTCTATAATACAGCTGCCTGCATACCTTCAAGCATGGGTGCTTATATGCTCAGACACTTAGAAGTTTCCCACATCTCACCTTCACAAGAGTCTCTCAAGTAAGAAGTTCTTTACGCAAGTCTGTAAAGAAAGACGTGGCTGAGGACCTAAACCTAAGTGTGACTGTGAAGTCAAAGGAGTTTACATTCAAAACTTCAAAGCCGAGTTCCCCTCCCCCTTTAAGCTCTGGGTCTTCATAATGCCTTCACATAGTTTTGTTATACATGAAGTTTTTAACAGGACACATGGGTAGCATTTCTGAGAAGGTCCTCAGCAAAAGCTGGCTTCCTTCTCTCCTCCTTGTATTCCATTCTGAAAGCACTTTCTTAGAATGCTCATCTCCTATGGGTTTCTCGTCTCTGAGACCCTATCCATATACTCTAAGGGCACTATGACTAATTGATAGCTTACCTCCAAAATCTTTATCTATCCCCAGCTTTGTACCGGGTTTCACGTACCTAACATGTAGTATATGATCAGTAATTGTTTTTTGTCTCAATTCATTCAGGTAAATGTTTGACCAATTGCTGTAACTGCCTGGATTGGCTTCATCCTAAACCCTTAGTCATGAAGCCCATCAATGTCACTTGAGATGTCAGGACTAAAGTACATCCTGCACAATCTGTTCTGCCACCTGCTTAGTTCAGGGGCCAGCAAAGTCCAAGATGGCCATCACTGTTTCTAGTGATTAAGTTTTACTGGAACACACTCATATCCACTCATTTACACACCACTTCAGCCACTACAGAATTTCAGTGGTAGAGCAGAGCACTTGAAGCAGGAGGTCTAAAAGCATGAATAATATATTTGTTATCTAGCCCCTTATTTACAGAAAGAGTCGCTGACCTCACTGTTCACTGGGTCCACACAACAACCATAAAGTACTTACTGTGCACCAGTTACTGCAAAGAATATTACAAAATGAGAGGAGCAATAAAGAAAAAGAGAATGTTCTCTATGAGAGACTAGCAATTGTGAGTAGTGAGCAGCGTATCTTCTTGCATTGGGTGAATGAGGAATTTCTCCAGGAAGGTGAAATTTAACCCTGGCATGAACCACTCAGGATGAAGAAGAGAGGCTGCAACCATCTGAGAGACAAGGCCAGTCCACAGAGAGGGTCCACTATGAACCTAGCTCTGAGGAAGTGCTGGGAGAAGGAGCCAGGAGCCAGAGGGCAACACTGACTATCATTTTGTGTAGGCAGGGGTCCTGCCATGGAGCACCTGGCCAGTTATCTTACAATGTGAACACACATTTTTACATTTCCAAAGTACACATTTATTACAAAAACATTTAACACATTTACAAAAACATTATTACACATTTATTACAAAAAAAAGGAAATTTTATGAGCTCATATTTCAGATTCACACAGGTGGCCCCCTCCACATCGGCCTCTGATTTTGTAGGTGAAGGGCTTAACTGATAGATAAGAAGGAGATGCTTGGTTTGCTGTTCCCCACCACTGGGGAATATAAGGACAGAGTGCAAATCAGATCTATGCTACCCAATATTCCAGGGTTGTATAACACCACTAAAGGAGCTCCACCTCTAATCACATCTGCTGCTCTCCCACAGTATCTGAACCTTCCAAGCACATGGATGATCAATTACCACACCACAGCTATGGCCAACAAAGCATTCATCTCAAACAAATCAAATACCGTAAAGGAGACTGGCGTAGTTCCAGCCTGGGCCATCTTTATCACACACAGACATTCCCTAAGCAACAGAACACATCAACTAATCTACATCATGTGATGCTTCCTTCTGGTGGTGCCTAAAGAAGGGTAAAACGACAAAAGGGGCTGGTATTTTTAAAGGAAATGGAGTTTTGTTTTTAAAAAAATTAACTCATTTTGTTACAAATAAAAACTATTTACTCTGAGAGTCAATATTTTTTCAAAAACATAAAGTAACAGTGCTTTAAAAGAAACAAAAAGCAAAACCTATTCTAGAGCTAGGCATGGTAGCATTACCTTAAATCCCAGCCCTTAGGATGTAAAGGCAGACAGATTTCTGAGAGTTCAAAGCCACCATGGTCTACACAGTGAGCTCCAGAACAGTCATGGTTATACAGTGAGACCCTGTCTTAAAATACACAACTGTTCTAAGCACCTCAGTCATATGAACTCACTCACTCCATAACTACTTTACAAAACAGACACAGGGTAAAGATGTTCAAAGTGACAGTCCATGGCTTTAATACCTCAGCGCGGCCCCTCTCAGTGATGACGCCCTTGGTTAGTGCACCATAAAATATGCTTTGCTGAGAGGTGGGGCCTCTCTGTCTCCTGAGTACATTTTCAGTAGGATGTTTTTATCCTCACAAATTTCTCATTGCCACAGAAAATAAAACAAAAACACCTAAGAATTGTGTTGCTAGGAAAAACGATGACCAATTAAACCTCAGCATGTGATATTTGCTTCCTCGGCTACACACAGTTCTGAGGCAGTGGAAGTTAACAGCATCTCCTGAAATCTCCTCTATGTGAGGCTGGCATTCTGCCTTGGTGATCTCATTTGTCTTCTTTTTGTTTATTAGATTTTTTGATCTAATCCATTTAATCTAGTTTAAACCAATCCAAATTCCCACTCCCTCCTCTCCTCCCATTCCCTCCACACACCATCCCACCCCACTCCCCTCTAATCCTAAGAGAGGGTAAGGCACTTTGCTTTGTGGAAGGTCCAAGGCCCTCCCTACTCTATCTAAGCTGAGCAAGGTACACATCCAAAGAGAGTAGGATCCCAAAAAGCCAGTACATGCAGTAGAGATAAATCCCAGTGCCACTGTCAGTAGCCCCTCAGTCTGCCCCAGCCATACAACTGTCAACAGCATTCAGAGGGAATAGTTTGGTCCCAGGCTTTTTCCTTCTCAGTCCAGCTGGAGTTGGTGAGCTCCCATTAGCTCAGGTAAACTGTTTCAGTGGGTGAACCCTTCATGGTCTTGACCTCCTTGCTCAAATTCTCACTCCTTCCACTCATCACCTGGACTTGGGAGCGCAGTCCACTCATCTGTCTTCATAAATTGCTATTGGTACCAATTCTAACACACACAGAAGGAGTTCAGAAAGGCCAAGCATCTTCATTCCATGCCGTCTGTCCCGATTATTCCACACACTGTCTGGAGGTCAAGTGCTTCCTCTGTGTAGTTGAGACCGTGGAGACTGTGATTATAAAATACTTCATTTGCATAAAACTTTCTTCATCTGACTGACCTAGGACCTCTGGTGGCAGATGGAGCAGGCTCCCTGACATTCAAACCCTACTGGTCTAGCTCTAAGAACAGATGAGACACTAGGCACAGGAGTGGACACCTATAATCTCAGCACTTAAAAGCCTGAGGCAGGAGTATCATGAGTTACAGGGTACTCTGGCCTAGACATGAAACTCTGAGGAGGATGGGGAGAGGAAAGGGAAGAAGAGGGCAGGAAGAAAAGGAGGAGAAGGGGCAGCAGGATGGCTCAACAGTTAATGGCAATTATTGCCCAAGGCTGGTGACCTGAGTTCAGTCCCAGAAACCCACATAAACATTAAAGGGAGAATCATTTCCATACATGTGCTGAGGACACAAACTTCCCTTAACAGGAGGCACCTTGGCGGCAGCTTCTGTGCACAGGGCTGACTCACAGCCTCAGACTATGACTGACAGCAGTAGATGCTCAACCAGTTATGCCTGAATTTAAATGAATTGCTTATGAGTCTAGATCAGGTTTGTAAGCCTAAGCTGGGTTCCCATGCTGTCCCTGTATCTTCAGACAGTACCAAAGAAGTCGATTAATTATGGTCTCTTCTAAATCACCACCAACATAAGGGAATTAACTGTCCAGAAACACCATCTCCAAAGTTTGAATATTTAAAATATAAAATATTTAGTATGTCAAACCACATAAAAACATAATTGTAGTTCAAACTTTGACTAATGAAGAGTGCTAACACCTACACAGGGAACCTGATTAAAAGAAAAAAGATCTACAGAGAGTTGGGAGATACAGCATCAAAAAGAGTATCAACATGGCACTAGCTAAGCCCATATTCCCTGGGACTCTGCCTTTTCCTCTCTACAAAACAGGTAGTTTAGTCGAGTTTCATTTCTGTTGCTATGATAAAATACCCTGGGGGGGAGGGAGCAACTCAGGGGAGAAAGGGTTTAAGCAATTTACAAGTCCAGATTACAGCCTATTACTGGGGAAAGTCAAGACAGGAACTTGAAGAAGCTGGGTATTATCACATCCACAATCAAGGGCAGAGAGAATATAAATGCACTTAGCCCCTTCTCTACACTCACAGTCCAGGACCTAAACCCAGGAATGGTATAAACCATTGGCTGACCCTTCCCACATCAGTTAACACAGTTGAGTCAATCACCCACAGCATGCCCACAGGTCTGCTTGATCTAGACAATTCTTAACTGACAGTCTTTTCCCAGTGGGTGATTCTAGAGTGTGTCCAGATGATAGTTTAAAACTCACCACCATGTACTCATTTATAAGTGGATATTAGCTCTAAAGGAGAACCATGCTACAAGTCACAGGCTCAGAGAGTCTAAGTAACAAGGAGGGCTTAAGAGAGAAAGCAAGGATCTCTCTGGGAAGACAAAATAGAATAAATTTCAGAGGGATTTGGGGGTGGGTGAGGTTGGCAACAGGAGGGATCAAGTGAGGGCAGAGGGAAGGAGAAAATACTGGGAGAGACAACTGGAATTAAGGGGCATTCTGGGGGTGAGATCAAAACCTAGTGCAATGGAAACACTACAGAATCTACAAGGATGACCCTAGCAAAGACTCCTAGAAATGGGGACAAGGAGCCTGAAACGGCCATATTCTATACCCTTTACCAAGCAAGGCCTCAAGGGGAGAGATTGGGACACCACCCCAGACACAAAACTTCCAACATACAGCTTGTCCTGCCTGCAGAGAGTTCTCGGACCAGAGTCTAGCAGAATTTATGAGAAACTTCATCCAGCAACTGAAGGGACAGATGCTGACTCCTTCACCAAGCTGAGCTTGGGGAGCCCTGAAGAGGACAGGGAAGAAGGGACTGAGAGAGTCAGAGGGGTCAAGGACACCTCAAGAACATGACCCACAGAATCAACTGACTTGGATTCAAGTGGACTCACAGAGATCAGGAAGCCCATTTGGGGCTGGTCTAAGTCCTCTGCATATATGTTATGGTTGTGTAGCTTGGTGTTCTTGTGGGACTCCTCTAGGGGGAATGGGGATTGTCGCTAACCCTTTTGCCTGCCTTTAGAACTCTTTTCCTCCTACCGGGCTGCTTCATCCAGCCTTGATCTGAGAATATGGGCCTGAGCTTAATGTAATCTGTTAGGCCTAATTTGGTTAATGTCCCTGGGAGGCCTTCTCTTTTCTGAGGGAGGTGGAGGGGATGTGGATCTCAGGCAAGGGGAGAGATGGGATGGGGAGGGGAAGGAAGGGGAAATTGCAGTCAAGGTCTAATACATGAGAGAATAATAAATTTCTCTTTAAAAAAAATGAAGAAAAAAGAAACCCTGCACCATCACAGAGTGAGTTCTCCAAATCCATTGTAGCATCTCCATTTGGTGATTTAAGGCTGACAGATATCACTAGGCTCTCAGGTGGGCAGTACATTTCAAAGAGTAAACAGCTCCAGGTAAAATTCATCAAGCTGGTCCCAAACAGGGGAATTTCAACACAGGCAAGGGACATTAAACCCAAGCCCACTGAACCATTGACCACACCTTCATTTAGCAAGAGTTCCTAGGATGTTAAACATGGTTATATTCATTCAGGAAGCCAACGCTTCTGAGGGTCCAAATCAACCTGTGTCCTGATTTCACAGGGGTCACCTAAGACCATTGGAAAACACATGTATTTAAATTATAATTCATAACAGTAGCAAAATTACAATTGTGAAGTAGCAGCAAAAATAATTTTATGGTTGGGGGTCACCACAACATGATGTATTGTATTAAAGGGTCACAGTATGGGAAGGTTGAGAACCACTGCTCTAAATGTTTTTAAAACATTATTGTAATTGTAAAAAATAAGAGAGAGAAAGAATTATGAACAACAACTCCAACTTCATCCTAGTACTTCACTGAGGAGCAGCACACGTGTCTAATGAGTTAACTATATACAAGGCTCCGATGACATGCAACCACCCTCGGCTCTGCTGTCCTTAAATGTTCAGTAGGACTTGGGTGCATTTATTGGGAAAGGTGTGTAAAAATTATCATACAGCCACAAGTTTAAAAGAAAAAGAAAAAAGACTGGAAAATCTGCTGAGTGGAGTCCACAGAGCCTGCCAGCTGAGCCACTTTTGCTATGGTGACAAAGAATGAGTTACAGCCCTCTAAAACAAAGTGTATGGTACTTTTCCCCTAGTGCCAATAAATGACATCAGGATGCTTAGTAGGGCTACCCCACCGCCTGCTTTTCAATCTCTGAATAAATGACATCAGGGTGCTTAGTAGGGCTACCCCACCATCTGCTTTTGAATCTTTGAATGCAACACTGTAGCTAAGTGGTGTGGACTGGACTAGAGTAACACTTCCAAAGCAAAGTCGTTGACCTTGTTATAACCTGCAGCGGCTGTGTTTTAATTTCTTCCAAAGAATTATTTCAGGCAGGAGGTTTGGCACTGTGGTAGAATACTGGCCTAGCATGTGCCAGGAATGGTAGTGATATTTTATTTGTCTTCTAATAAATAAATCTTGCCTGTGAATCAGAGTGCCAAACTAAACCACTAGAGGCCAGGGAGTGGTGGCACACACCTTTAATCCCAGGACTCAGGAGACAGAAGCAGATAGAAGAAGTCTGTAAATTCAAGGCTACCATAGGCTATACAAAATCAATCCAGAAACAGATCCAGGAGGTAGTGGCTCGCACCTTTAATCTTTAATCTCATTGTTTGGGAGTCACATACCTTTAATGCCAGCACTAGGAAGATGGAGACAGGAGAGATATGGCTGGGCAGAGAGAGGACTATAAAGGGGAAGAGACAGGAACTCAGTGGAGTGTGGAGTTCAAGGTTTGCTGGAGACACAGTGCAGTCTAGGCAGCCTGAGGATTGTTCCTTCGGTCTCATCATCGGTAGAGGTAAAAGATCTCTCTAGTAATTAACTGGAATTCGTGCTACAAGGAAGTAAGTTTTATCTCCAGCAACATCAAAAAATATTAATTGAAGAAGTGTGACTTCACACTACTTCATATACTCACAGACATGGTGAATAAATTAAATATTTTAAGTACACTCGGGTGTAGGAGGTCCTTCTGTATTTGTGTTGCTTTCATTGGTTGAATAAAGAAACTGCCTTGGCCTTTTGATAGGGCAGAACTTAGATAGGTGGGGAAAAGAGAACTGAATGCTGGGAGAAAGAAGGCCGGCAGAGAGAGCCGCCATGGAGTCGCCAGAGTCAGACATGCTGAATCTTTCCCGGTAAGCCATGACCTCATGGTAAACACAGATTAATAGAAATGGGTTAAATCAAGATGTGAGAGTTGGCCAAGAAGAGGCTAGATATAATGGGCTAGGCAGTAATTTAATTAATACAATTTCTATGCGGTTATTTCAGGTGTAAGCTAGCTGGGTGGCGGAACGCAGCCCATTCCTCTTACTACAACACTCTAGTTACTAAGTCTTCCCTGAACGTTGCCCCATATTCTTCAACCATCAAAAGCATTTCCCATAATAATGTGGAAACAAAATAATATGATTTCCAAACTTTACCTGTTTTCTAATGGCTTTTTAATAAGTTCAATTGCTTGGTTTCCATAACCCACAAAACCAATAAAATAGATTTATAGACCAATCAATCACACATATGACCCAGGGCTTACACAGCACTTACAATCCCCACACTGAAATACCAAGGCTGCAAAGCAGGCACCTAGGCAATAACTCTCTAACAGAAACTAAAGACCCGGGAAACTAAGTCCCCAACCTCTGTTCCTGGCTTTCTAAGAACCATCAAGTTCTGAAGAACAAATCATCAGGAGCCATAAGCGGCTCTCAGCATTCACCTCCTGCATGGCTGGTCCACTCCTGGCTACCTTCCACTTAGTTATATTTAAGAATGTAAGTATTTGCCCAGGTCTTTCAAACAATAGGAACTCAATGGATCCTGGTGAATCAGTCAGTTAAGGTATTTACACGACAGACTCCTGAGGTATTATTGAACCAGAAAATGTTGGTGGCACAGCCTGTGATACCAGCTCTCACGAGGCCGAAGTGAAAGGACTGTGAGTTCCAGACCAGCATGGCAAGACCCTGTCTCAAGAAGAAAAAGAAGGAAATAAAACAAGCTACAATTAGCCCAGGCCTGCCATATTAGTCAAGTGTCATGTTCCCTTAGCACACCAGCACTTCAAATTCAACACATCTCTGCTACCTCCCAAAGCTGCTCATCTGCCCACACAGCCCTTCTGCCACCATTCACGTGCCAAATTACAAATCTTAGAGTCACTGGTAAGTCCCACTTTCCTTACCACTCACACCCAACCAGTCACCCTGTCTGGCCATCTTGCTAATACATCCTATACAAGTCATTCCTGCCTGCATCTGCAATGTCACCAAAATACAAGTCTACACCATAATTTCTACTATCTAAAAAACTTCCTACCCAGTCTCAGCATGATTATCTGCTTCCTGCTCTCTTGTTACAGACAATATTAAAGAAAACTCTTTCCAGGTGTACATGTGTGCACATAACATATAGAAATACTATCTACAGATATATACGTCACTGTGCTTCTTACAGTACCTAGCATACAGAAGATACAAAATAAATAATTAAGAAGATTCAGTCATTTGTTAACTATTTCTGACCAAAAAGGCTATTGTGTGCTTTTACCCCAAGCACAATAACAAGCAGCGGGCATTATTGTGGAATGGCCAACCCAGGAAGGACTGATATTACTTACAACTGACATGAAGTAAGTCCTCCCATGCACATACAAAGTGCTCAACTAGATGGTAGCACATAAAGATGATAAACTTATAGTTAAGTTAATGCCACAAATATTAAACAAGGCAAAAAGGAGGTCATTCAACTGTGTACCCACCAGGCTCCAAATTAGAGCACCAACCCAAAGCCACACAAGTGGCAATGCTGAAATCCCCACTCAGGCCACAAGACAAAAAGGGGAAAGAGCTTTTAGGAAAGGGAGAGTGCCGAAGGGGATGGACGATATAAGAGAGGGTGGGGCTGAGAGTAATCAGAATGTACTGGGTACATGTATAAAATTGTCAAAGAAAAAATCCAATTAAAAAAAAAGAGGTGATTTTTCGTGGCTGGCTTTTTTTCCCTCTCTTTTAAATTTCCACACATGAACATGTAGGATGTTCTGCTATTTCCCCCTTACCCACCTGCCTCAGTTAAAAGAGTGGGGCTAAAGATGAAAAGCAAAGATCACACTGGGGGATGAAGTATGCTCAGTGGGAGGGGGTGTAATCTCCAGCACCAAAAAGCATAACCAGAAGTAGCATAAAAGCAAAGGAAAGACACTACAAGTGAGAAATTTACAACTACGGATGTTGGTACCCAGGGAAGCAGGTGTGTGTTCACAGACTCAACATCATGCATACATTGGCTGGAATGAAAGGATGGCAGTAAAAGACCAAAGAAACTGTTTTGGTTACACAACAAGTTTGCTTTGAAAAGGATAAGACTGACTGCTCTGAGGACAGCAGGGTATGGCAAACAATGTAAGCATGGGAAAGGATCTAGACTCCATAGGATCTGCCAGTACACACCTGCGCCAAGCCTCCTAAGACTGTATACACCAAGGACTGTTAATGTGCTCAGATACTGACTCTTAGACAATCCCAAGGTCATTTAACTGGGAACTGCAGTTCCCAGCAGGTGAGAAGGTTCCCCTAGCAGGTTTGAAGGAGGAAGGTCTCGGCAATGCCTGCATGATACGAGCAATGCTTCAGAATGTAAGAGCAGGAGAGGTGAAGTGAAGGTGCATGAGGTAAGCATAGACTATGGTGACAGCAATCAAACAGAAGATAGCAATTCAAGACAAAATGTTAGGGGGAAATAGGTTTTAGAGTGAAAAGGAGCTCCTGGGATTTGAAGATGAGTCTAATCTCAGCCGAGAAAAGCCTGCTGATCCCCAAAGTAGTAAGTAACTGTTCTGGATTTTGGTTTGGTTTTTAAGTGTCTTTTTTACTTGAAAAACTAACACCTTGTGTAGTTGCATTTCTCTATTCCCCAAACCACAAACTGAGTAATATAAATCTTTAGGCAATATGCAAACAGCTAAGAAGATTAAAAAATTTTAAAAAAAAAATGGGACAAGGGCTAGAGAGGCGGTTCAGTGGTTAAAAGCAGATACCATGCCTGTAACCCAGCTCCAGGAAGATATGATGTGCCCCTGCCTCCATGTACAGACTCACACAAAGGTACACTTCCATATACTTAATTTAAAAATAAATCTTTATAAACAGCAATGTTAAAAACCACGCCAGTTGTCAGGTACAATTAAGTGTCCAGCTGCATGCAAGCTAATGAGCTACAGTGATGCTGCCTGGATCAGGAGGCCCAGATACAGCCTAACTATGCACTTGGAACATCAACTACAAATGCCCTTTCCAGCTTCCCGCTCAGGAATGAAGAGCACATTTAAGATTCTACTACAGAACTAGTTTCATAAATTGTTTGCTTTCCAATACCATCTATGAAAAGTTCTGACACTGACAGGACAATAAATTAGGCAGAAATCACTTTACAGAAAAGAGAGAAAGCCCCAAATCCACTTTCCAAAGAGAATCCTAATTCAGTTTTCTTGAATAAAAAAAAGAAGAGCCTCACGGTAGTGGAAGGAGGAGGAAGAAGCAGGAAGAAGGAAGAAGAAAGAAGAGGAGGAGGAGGAAAGAAAGAAAAGAAGACAGAGAAAGAAAGGAAGGAATGAAGAAGGAAAGAAAGAAAGAAAAGAAAAAGAGAAGAGAAGGAAAAGAAAACTTCTGCCCATACTGGAAGAAACTCAGCCACGTGTCTGGAATCCACTCAAAGGATGCAGAAGATGAGGATAATGCTATTCAAACACAATTGGTTTGCTGCTGGCTTGTGACAAGCAGGACCATGCAACTAGGATTTGGAGTGAGGCCTGCAGTGCCACAGTGGCAGGTACACACCACAACTTCTTTGTGAGCCTCGACTTATTTCTCCTCAGTCAGCTGTGTTTTATATGGCAAGCCGGGGAAACCTTCTCAGGAGTCCTCCTGGCAACAGTCTCACACATGACATCAAGAAAACTGTTGACATAATCCATGGTGAACCTTCAGGAATCCTTGCCCAACTTCTCACTTTCCTTCTCATTGTGCTTGCGGCAGGAGCACCACTTAATGGAACTTTCCTAGTACGGCTGCAATGATACTCAGTGGGAAAACGGCTTCATATCTTCCTAGCACGGCTGCAATGATACTCAGTGGGAAAACGGCTTCATATCTTCCTAGTATGGCTGCAATGATACTCAGTGGGAAAACGGCTTCATATCTTCTCCACAGACTGTTCACTCACAGACTGCTTGGCAATCTCCACATCAGAACTCTGAAACTCTGAAGGTAAGGCGTTCAGCTCCGGGAAAACAGATGGGAGCACAGCTATATTCACCCAAAAAGAGGAATGGAGAAAGAAAAGACCACTAGGGGTCTTTTGAATAAATATATGACCACAAGAAAATGTCCAACAGGCAATCTTAGATTGCAATTGATGGAGGCTAAGTGGAAATAAAAAAAAGAAGGCAGGCATGTCCAGAGGCAGAATTGTTCTTTAGTCAGATCAACTGAATGACCGCAATCTCTCTAAGAAATGAGACTGCACACATTTGTGGCTTTATAGGACAGAAAAGGGGGAACCTTGGGAGTGGAAGAGTCCATTTTCACGTCAGTTCCTCTGCCCTCAGATTTGGTACGTAGATCTCCTCATTGGAAGCCTCCTCAGGAGTTATCAGTCCAGTCAACTTTCCTTCCAGAACTTTAGTGCACCTGAGGCTTTTAGATAACTCCTCCTCATTTCAGATCCCGAGGACAGATGTGAAGGGGGTGAGGCATCTCACTGGCTACTTCCTGAAGAAAGGAAATCATGGCAGTGGAGGCTAGGTTCTTTCCCCAGAATCTAAGGAGCCATAAGTTGGGATGACTTTATGTAGCAGGTCGAGAGTTTTAACTTGATCAGCTGCCATGAATCATGAGATCGTCATCATGTGTTCCTGAAGAAACCTCTGAAAAACAACCGTTAAGGGGCTGAAAACAGTGATTTGATTACAGAGTGAAACAGAGATTGCCCAGGAATGTGGAGGGGAAGAAAGAAGAGCAGGAGAGACGTAGGACCCAGTGAGAAGAGGTGGTTGTTCATAGATACATGCTCCCCATGTAGGGTTGGGGAAAGACTCGCATTGAGCCTCAAAGGGCTGTGGGTACTTTACAGGGGTGAGTCTGGTTAGAACAGGAAGGATGCCAATGGTTTCATAAGTTGGAGGAGAGTGATAGCTCACTATGTGGGACTGCAGAAAGACTGGGGAATGTGGAAGAGTGGGAGCCATCTCGGGAAATCTGTGATGGCTACAGAACCTGGGAAAGGGTCAGCTGCTATGAAAAGATGCAGCTTCAAAGGGGTGTGGGTTCTAGTTACAAGTGGACAGAGGCAGCCCAGAAGCCCTGGACCTTAGTGGGCAGACAGACCCAGCAGTGGGGAAAGTGTAATTGGCCACCTTTAAGGGCTAGTGAGTTCTGTTTAAGAGGGGTATCCAGCTCTCTTGTGCAGCAATTAAGGGGAGAGTTAAGAGTAGAGTCCATAAAAGGATCAGATCAGAGGAGAAGGAGAAAAATAAAAGGGTTGTGGATAATAGAAAGGATATTTCACTTTGAAGTTAGAGTTGGAGGGGCACCCTAACAGGGGTGAAGTAAGGTGTTGGTGGTGCATGAAGCAAGGACTGTAGCACAAGCAAAGTAAAAGACTGCTAGGAGTTTTACCTTCCTGGTCCAATCATTCACGGTGACTATGACTAGTCCTTCTGCCAGGAGTGAATGCTATACCAAAGAAGCAGCGGGTGATGGCCTAGCCAGGACAGCTACTGTCCTAAATGTGGACCTAGTGACGCTCATGTTTGATCCTGGAGGGACTTCTGTAAAACATTTGAAAGACAGGATAAAATGTATGGGGATAATAAGGAGGAACAGAATGAGCAAAGGGAGGAGCCAGGAAGGGAGAAACCCAAAGCCCATCCATAGGAGGAGGCTTGTCACTGAATTTTTGTCTTTGGCTCCATCGTGAACTAGTTTGGATTTGCTTGAGCAGAAGTGGCATTGTTCCTGGAGGAGGAAGACTCCCATCCTCAGCAGTAGTCATAGGATCCAGCCCTCTGACTTTGAAGTTCCAGAGTAGTCAAAAAATTATGCTGGTACTGAAATTTCTTTAAGGTTTTCAGAGGGCTGGTGAGTGAGGTGAATTGATGCAAATACAACTTAGGTCCAGCTGTTTCAGTTTGAAGTCCTGGGGAAAAAAATGCCTAGAGTGGCAAGAGCTCCCTCGGACTTTTAGGGGCTTGGAGGTACAGACTCCCTCAACTGTTTCGAGCTCACAAGAGGAGTGCTCTAGGAAGAGAAGCACTATCTAACTTAACAGAGGACAAAGATCCAGAACATAAGACACCCATTCAGTCACAGTGTGCAGCCTTGGAGTATGTTACGTGAGTGAGGTGGCATCTGGACACACAGGAGTGAGACTGTTAGACTAGTGTACTTCCTACTGAGAGTGTGGTTAAGAAAACAGTCGGGCAGTTTTGCCCTTATTAGAGGGACAGAGCAGGCAAACACACCCACTAAAGAACCTTTCACGGGCTTTGATACAGGTGTTGATGAGACTGCTGATTTCTGCCACAGTTGTCCATTACAAGATGTAAGGCCATCAGTTTGGTGGAAGAGTTTGAGACAATTTTCATTGGCCAGCATAAGTTCAGAATCAACTACTGGGTTTCCTTTAACACAATCTTGTGGAAAGCATTAAGAGATGAAGTTAGTGAAGACAAAAATTACTATCATGATTAACATGTTTTGCTTAGGAAGGTGAAATATCATTGTACAACTGGCCGGAGACCCCCATAGACGGATACAGCACCTGTAATGAACTGTTTGATACATCAGCATAAGGAAACTTTGTTAGAGATGTCAGTTACAATCAGAGAACTAGAATCCTATAGAGTCATTTTTATAGCATTGTCTAGTCACGTTCCCAAGGATATCAATTGGATAGCCTGAATACTTCCCAAACCTGTGAGTTTGATGACTAATATCTGTCAGCTCCCTTTAATTAGGGAATCTGGATGGTTAGGGTACAGAAAAGCATATTATAACTGTGAGAAGCACTCTTCCAGAAATAGTGTTCCATAGTTGGTAAATACTGCTTTTAAATTTGGCCTCTGTATTTAAGAAGATAAACCTGTTTTTCTCAGCCACGGTTAGATACTGTAGGAATGAAGTAAACCAATGAAAGATGCAGTCCTCAACAGTAACTTGGGCTTATGAGGAATCTCTCACTCCTGAGCCTTTCTTTACCACTGTGTATCATGTGATGATATATCAAAGGCTTTGCTTGGCCTGGCTGTGGCTTCCCCTGGCAACACTGAGGAAATCGTTCCTGTGTGTTAACCCTCCTCTTTGCAGACAGGATGCTGGTTACAATTCATTGGTTAGGGTCTCCATGGCCTCCCTGAACAGAAGAACAGAGAACTTTCCACAGCTGCAGAATATTTCCAGAGATGGGCCAGTCCCCTGGGACCTCACTGGAATAGAGGAAAAAGGAGAATATGTTCTCCTTTTTAATGTCCAAGTTTGGTTATTAAATATCCAGAAGATCAGTTATACCTGTCTGATATTTTTAACTACTACACAATATTCTAATGGCTAGATACTTCTAAATCAACTTTGATTCTACATACATTTAGCCAGTTTTTATAATTGTTGAACTTAGGTCTTAGAAACTTCAATACCATATATATTACCTCTAAGTCTTAACCTTACATGCCTTAAATAACTTACTCAGATCTTTATAACCTGAAATACCTTTCCAGATTGCTTTTCTTTTACTCCCATTCTGGAAACACCCATCCATTCGACTTAATATCCATACATAATCCTTCTTTTGGGGGTTTAGGGTTTTAGGGTTGTTTTGGTTTGGTTTGGTTTTTTTGAGGCACGGTTTCTCTGTGAACAGTCCTGGCTGTCCTGGAACTTGCTTTATAGACCAGGCTGGCCTTGAACTCACAGAAATTGGCCTGCCTCTGCCTCCCGAGTGCTGTGACTAAAGGTGTGTGCCACCACCACCCAGCTTCTTCTTTATTAAAACCAATTTTTCTGTTTTCATCCTTGTAACTTTTTTAATTTCCTAATACCATGAGACACAACAGCACTAGCAAGTGAATTTACTATCTGTTCTAAGAATATTCTCTCTGAGAGAGGGGGCAACTAAGCAATGTCTGTCCCCTCCTCATAAAGTCCCAATGACAAACCAAAGCTCAATTTCGCCAAAGTTCACACTGGGGAACCAATGGGTCCACTGGGCTGACTCACAGAGAATGGGAGGGTTTGACCTTAATTTACTGATGGACATATGGGTGACCCAGAAGCAGTCACATTAAGAAGGCTTTACACAGTATGTATGATGGTATTTTATTGATACATATGATGATCTCTTCTCCCTCCCCCCTTTTGTCTATATAAAATCGCTTGGATGGACTGTTCATTTCCTCTTTTTGAGAAAAAGTATTAACATTTAACAAGTTCCTGTGCAATCATTTTAGACCAGCACAGTTGAAGGTATGAAATATTAATCATTTAAATTAGAAGACAGGACAGAATCCCTGTATTGGATCTTGAAAAAAAAAATTGTTAACTTGTATTTTTAAAGAGGCTATAGAGGTCAAAAATATCCTTAAAAATCCTTAAAATGTTTGTATTTATAGTTCTTATATATAAAAAAACATTTAAAAGTCAGGCATAAGTTATTCTTATCCAAAGGGAAGGAAATTGTCCAATGGGAAGGGACATTCCCTGGAGTAGGAGCAATCACCTTTTAAGGTTAATTTATGCCCGGGCTGAGGACTACAAACAATAACAAATTCAGAACTGAGCATGTTACCAGGTTTTCTATCAAGATGACTGGAAAGCATCAAAACAGACAGAGTAAAAAGGCACGTGTGTTGTGTCCTTCCAGTCAGTAAACACTTAACACTGTACATATCCAGAAACAAGAAAGCCGGGGAGAAAACCATCAAAGAAACACTGTCTCAACTCCACAGGGGAATAAAATGGCCTCCTGTAACAGTGCTGAACTCAGCAGGTCACTGAGAACTACATATGCCACTGGAAGGTGGATGTCACATGTTTGGGGGGTGAACAAGTTGGCCAGCACGGTTTGCTTGTTACAGGCTGTATTCAGAAATCATGGCATTACTTTGCACCTGTAAGTACACACAGGTATAATGTGTCAATATATAATAAAGTATATTATATATAGAGAGAGAGAATCAAAATATTTTTAAAGTAAAAAGACAATTCTTATTTACAATTATTTCAGGAAGAAAGGAAGACAGAGCTGGGAAGGGAAACAGTAGAATTCAACTTCACATTTCATATCTTTCATTAATTAAAAATCTTAACTAAACACCAAATCATTAACAACCACTAATATCCAGTAAAGGCCATGGGGTGCTCCTACCACCATTCAGTGTTGCTGAATTTCACCGTTTATCTTAAAAAGACTCAAAATTTCTCACAAAATGAAAACATCCAAAAACCACATCTGGCTATCCCACCTAGTAACTCTAGGATAGACAGAGACGCGCCTTCTTCACCATGCAGCCAGCTTCTATTTTGGACTTGGAGCAGAGTTCCTGAAATAGACCGATGCCACCAACACACTGGAATTCTGCTTTCACCTCCTAAAGTTAATCTACAACAGGACCTTCATTACACCCAAAAGGAGATATATTTACCTCAGCATCCCCCAAGGAGGAAGCTTCCAGAAGGAAGGATCCACTAAAGAAATTTTGGGCAAATCCAGTGTCTCCCACTGCCCTTTCCCTCACTCAAGCCACCACCCCTTCCCTTTGCAAGTCCTTAAAAAGCCAGCCACATGCAAATATCTACCAGCTAGCAGTTCACGTCCTTCAGCTGAGCTGTTCCTGAACCCGCCTTTCATCGATGCTCATTCAGGAGCTGAGACTGCACCAGCACTGTGACCTGAGTTTGATCCCGAGAACACACATGGTGGTGGAGAGAACCCAGAGTTGTCCTCTGATCTCCACAGATGTGCCATGGCATATATACACACACAGGCACACATAGGCACACACAGGCACACACAATCTTGCACACACTAACACAAACACACACATTACTTCTAAAATTATTAATTCATAGTCACTCAAGCATGAATACAAGAAAAGGACTAAGGATAAAATAAAGGCAAACTCTCTGACTACCAAGATGCTATTTATTTTTCCTCCTCTCAATTTGTTACTTTTAAGGCCTCTTCATCGTCACCCTGAGAAAACTCAAGACTACACCATGATTATAATTCCTAAGAACCACCATTATCATGAGCCAAGGAGCAGAGAAACAAAGGTGAGAGGGTGCAGCTGAAGAAAGCAAAGCTTAGGTAGTCTGTGCTTCCCTCCACTCCCTGCCCCCTCTTCTTTTATTGAGACAGTCTTCCTATGTAGCACAGGCTGGCCTTAAACTCATAATCCTCTAGCATCTGCCTTCTGAGTACTGGGATTACATGCAAGCATCATCATGACACAGAGGCTGCTCTGTGCTTCTCTGATGTTCTTGAGTAACACAGGTGACCTGTCCACACCTACCCAGGACAACAGGTAACCTGTCCACATCTTCCCCAGAACAGGTTACCTGATCACACCTTCCTCAGAACAACAGGTGACCTGGCCATCACCCACCCAGGGCCAACAGGGCTCAGAGGAACAAGGAGAATATATGCTTGCTACTTTGTAACTTTGTATTCTACTTCCTTCCAGCCAGTCAGAGACTGAGCAACTGTTAAGACCCCTATATCTCAAGGATAGAAACAGAGGAACATTCTTGTCCACCTGCTCTCCACTCTTACGCTTTAGGGTAAAAAAGCAGCAATATAGGGTCACTGCACTTCAAATATTAAGGCAAAAAATTTATTTCGACAGAAATAATGCATAAGAGACTTTTAAGAATTTTAGCATTCTCTGGATTACTGGACAAAGTTGTAAAACTTCTCAGCAATCTTGACTGCTAAAGACAAGTTAGGGCCCAGAGAGGAAGAGGGTGTAGCTTCCAAAGTCACAATCATCTCAGACCAAATGAAGGTCACACAACAAGAGCAAAATGCTCCTATGAGAGACAAATTGGCTCATACCCAGTTAAGCAATACACTGGTGCCAACTTACACAGCAGGAGTGGAAAAATTCCCTTCTCAGAGTACACTTCTGTCTTGGTACAGAGAAAGCTAACCCTACCATATAGATTGCTACTGTTTGGATCTAAAATGCCCACATGAGCTCGTGTTTTTAACACTGGGTCCCCAGCTTAATGGCAATACATTAACTACTGAGGAGCTGTTAGGAGAAGGAGCCCAGCTGGCAGAAGTAAGTCACTTCGGGGCTGGCCTCTGAAGGTCACATGCAGGCCCTGGTGCCAGTGTAAGAGTTTTGCTGCCATTCTAACATGGCAGGGTGCTATGCTCTCATCACCATGGTCTGAATCATGCCACCATGCCTTCCCTACTAAAATCCCTCTGCAGCCATGAGCCCAAATAAGCCTTTCTCATGTTATGGTGTGAGCAGTCATTCTGTCTAAGTGTTGCTTTTACTGGTTAATGAATAAAGATGTTTCAGCCAGTGGCTTAGCAGAATAGGGCAAGGCGGGAGTTCCAATCAGATAGAGGAGGAGAGAGTAGGCAGAGTCAGTGAGAAGTCATGGAGCCACTGCAGGAAACAGACAGAGGAGACAGATGCCAGACGGAATCTTGCCAGCAGGCCACAACCATATGGCAATACACAGATTAATAGAAATGGGTTAACTTAAGATAAGAGCTAGCTAGCAATATGCTTAAGCTATTGGCCAAACAGTATTGCAATTAATACAGATTTCTGTGTGATTATTTCGGGTCTGAGTAGCCAAGAACAAACGAGCGGCCTTCAACAGCAATGTTGTTGTTACTGCCAGTCATTTGGGCACAGTGAGGTGAAAGTAGCTAATATACTGTGTAAAAAAGAAGAGAATGGACCAATGGACAGGCAGAGTGGTGCACACCTGCAATCCAAGCATCTGCTGAGTAGAGACCAAGGGATTAGGAGTTCAGGGTCATCCTCAGCTACATAGTGGATTTGAAACCACCCTGAACCACACAAGATGTTCTTCTTTTAAAAAAAAGTAATTAAGCAAAAAGAAAAAATAGTAACAGAAATTAGTGGTAGGTGGACTCCCATGTGGTTGGTTGGCTTTTTAAAATTGCACAGCAGTTAAAACTCTGTGTGGCAGATCCAAAGGCCATCTGTAAAAAGGAAGATGACTCTGGCTGCTTGTAGTTGTTGCTTTTTATCTTTACTCTTTTGTCTCTTTGCTCTTTAGGGGCGCACCACCCAGCTCTCAAATAACACACGTGGCATCTTATTCTTCCTTATAAACGCCTGGCCTTAGCTTGGCTAATTTCTAGCCAGCTTTTCTTAACTTATTCTGTCTACCTTTTGCCTCTGGGCTGTTACTTTTCTCTATTTCTGTACATCTTTTCTTTCCTTCTTATTCTGTGCCTGGCTGTGTGGCTGGCCCCTTCTTTTCTTGCTCCTTAATCGCTCTTCTTTCCCAGACTTCTCCTATTTATTCTCTCTTCCTGCCAACCCCGCCTATCCTTTCTCCTGCCTTGCTATTGGCTGTTCATCTCTTTATTACACCAATCAGGTATTTTAGACAGGCAAAGCAACATGGC
Organism: Ondatra zibethicus; assembly: GCA_004026605.1. Lineage (NCBI taxonomy): Eukaryota > Metazoa > Chordata > Mammalia > Rodentia > Cricetidae > Ondatra > Ondatra zibethicus. The sequence goes on along the minus strand of PVIU01014528.1, from coordinate 3,339 downwards.
TTCAGAGTTAAACAAATGCAACATAAAAGAATGCAACACAACTTTGCATCATTAAACAAATGTTCCACAGCATCAACAAATGTAGCACACCTTAAAATAATACTCCACAATACTGCTTTCCAGGTCAGCAAGCAGCAGACTGCAATCTAGACAAGATTGTCAGCCATAAAGGAGAAAGAAATATGAGAAAGAAGTCATTTGGTTACTGACTTCATCACAGAGAGTGGAGAAGGGAAGTGCCTTTTCAGAAGAGAATTTAGTAAATAACAATTGTCAATTTTGGCCCCTTGATTCACACAGGGGATATGCTGCGATTTATAGTGTTTAATCATCCTCATGCCTGTCATCTAAAGTGAATTTAATCATCAGCCCGATCCACAGAAGAAAACTGAGGCCTGGAAATGCTCAGTTACATGTGTCAGAAATGCCCTCCAAAAAGTCTGTATGTAAAAGCCATGATCTTCAATTTGGAACTATCAGAAGACAGAAACCTTCAGAAGTAAGGCCAGGGGTTGGGGACAGGTCTTCGAGTCATTAAGGGCATGCCCCTGTAGAGGAGAGCAGGACCCCATTCTTTCTCCTGCTCTTTCTATGCCTCCCAACACAATGTGTTGTCTTCCCACAGTCCTAAAATCGGCAACCCACTGATCACAGGATGGGCCATCCAAAACTGTTGGCAAAATTAACCTTTGTAAATTATAAGTTGGTTTACTCAGTATTTGTCACTGTAAAGAAAAGCTGATCACACTCGCCCAGGTTCATGAGAGCAGTGATCATCAGAGTTGGAACAGGAACCCGAGTTTGCAGGGTTAGTTTTACAGTCCACATTCCTCATTGTTAGGGTGTGTGGCCCTAACGTTTTCAATCGGGCGGCTAGGACAGCAGGCATTGATCACACAATGCAAAGGTGTGGCTCAGACCCACAGAACACAGGGGCCGCACGCAGAGCTGTTGAAAAGAACGTCAGCCCATCTTCCCTCACGGTGAAGCACGTGCCCTGGAGGGACAGCAGACGGAGTTCCTGTGAATTCGACTGGAACCATGACGCCTTATTTGGCCTTATCCCAGGCAGTGGCATACTTCACTGGGAACAAAGAGGCAGAGAAAGGCTGCTACCTGAGTCACATCTGTGAAAGCCAACAAAGCCATTAACATTCTAGGATGCTTCGGGTCTCTGCAGTTAAATAGGGATCTTGCTCTAATCATTGCTGTCAACATATGAACATTCCCTTCTCTGGACAGGCATGACACCTTAAAATACTGGTTTGTGAGCAGAGAATAGTTCAGATAACACATGCTACTTCTGAGACATTCAAAGTCTAAGAAGGATACTGCAAATTCCGATTCTGAGGAGTGGCAGATCTGGAGCTCAGTGAAGCAACAGGCAATGCAAAAAAGAAATCAAAAGTGACCCAAAGGCATATGTTAGAGAGGGTATTGAATAAGCACGTCAAAACTTTAAAGTCCCACAATTAAGGGGCAGTTCAGGGCAACTCGTGCTAGAAACCAAGAAGACACAGACGTCAAAGATATGGCATTCAGCCATCTAATCTACCGCTGTAGTTACACTGGCCAAAACTCCATTACCCATCCCTGCCCCACCCCGTGACTCCTCAGTTCTACCCATCACCATTATCTACCTGTGCACCATCAGTGAGCTCCTGCCAATCTGACCCCACTGTACACCCCATGCTTCATATGGCATTGCTATGAAGCACTCTAGATTTATACTTCAAACTGAACGAAGTTCACTGTGGGGTCAGTGGGCAGGAGCAGAGGAAAATGCGCATCTTCTCACACACTGGAAAGCAGATTCCCATCTATTACAACATGAGCTGCAGAACAAATTCATGACTGCAGTGAGTTAATTGTATGTGTCTCCTTTATGTTTCTCTGGAGCAGATGTCTACCACTAAACTGTGCACATTGGTAGAAAAAATTTAAGGACCAGCCAATGTGGGTGTGCTGTGCACTTGTCTAGATAGTGGTTAGGACCCAAAGGAGGAAAGATTACAGAGTAGTTAAAAAATTGGTAGGAGAGGGATGAGTTTCCAACATGAATTCAGTTGTGCCATTGTCACCTTCTGGTCTCTCATGTCCTAGAGTGTGAGTCACTTAAGTTTGAATCTCCTGACCTGACCATTAGTTATACGATTCATGATATAATCCTTCCATTTGTAAAATGAAAGGACAACATCAAAGAACTGGGAACAAATTATGAATACATACCCTGGCAGGGTTTGCTCAACACAGTTCCTGCAGGACAGATAAGCAGCAGATACTATCTATGGCTCTAGTCTGTTATAGCTGTTGCCAAATCCAAACTTATCCGTCTTTGCCTTCTACTCACAATCTTAAAGGACACTTTAATCTTTATGTAAAAATAGGATACTTAGTTACCCAGTTGAAGACCCATTTGGAAAAGAGAAGCATCCAGAAAATAAGTCACATCAAAACCACTGTAGCTGTCATTTGCAAAGGGTAAGGTTCTGGGTTGAAAACATTTAACAAACCTGGTATTGGTTCAGCAATCAGTCCACATTCTGATAATTAAAAAGCACTTTTCTGAGGCCACAGTTCTGAAACACCCTGGAGAAAAATGAAGAGGAAAAACCAGAGTAGCAGGCCACAGTCAACTGGTTCCCAGAAGGGGTCAGGAATGCACAGGGCACTCTGGTAATCTTCCCTCCTCTAGGAAGGAAATACTTGTGTATTCAGCAGTCACTCAAATTATGAAAAGGAATCTGGGAGGGAAGAAAACAGGTCTGAGCCAGAGGGGGGAAAAAAAAACCTGTCCTAGAGACAGGCGAGCAGAAGTGTGGACTACAGACTGAGGCATTTGCTTCCCTTCTCACTACCTGGTTCCAACAGAAGCTCCTGAGAGTAACCTGACTTGCCCCATCCAAATACCTACCAGCACCTAAAACATCTTAATTTCTGATCCATTTCAACATGAGGCATTTCAATTAGTGAAGAAGCTGGTTTGTCATTTTACCCATGGACTGTCATTCAAATTTACGTCAACAGCTAGGCACAGTGAGCATACCTGTCATCTCAACATTAAGGCAATAGCTAGGCACCTAATGGGCACACCTAGAACCCCAGCAGTTCCAGGCAGAAACCAGTCAAACAATGGGCACCTAGTGGGCACACCTAAAAACCCAGCAGTCATAGGGAGGCCAGGCACACAATGGGCACACAGTGGACACACCTAGTGCCCCGGCAGTCCCAGGCAGAAGCCAGGCACACAATGAGCATACAGTGGGTACACCTAGGATCCCAGCACTCACAAAGCAAAAGCAGGAGGATTAGAAGTTCAAGACCAGCCAGAGTACTAAA
>PVIU01014527.1:0-51216 GCA_004026605.1 Ondatra zibethicus | reverse complement strand
GCACTTAGCACTGAGCATCTGGCCAGCCCTCTAAGAGGTTTTCTGAACAAGGTGTCTTTTGATTAGAGAGACAGTCTGCAAGGTAGTCATGCTCCTGTTTTCACTGGAGGAGATCTACCTGACCCCATCATTAAAATGTGACCTTTACTCATTTTTGAAATACAGCTTGAAATAAGTATATGTTATTATTTTTTTTCTGTTTCTGTTTTGGTTTTTGAGACAGGGGCTTTTTACGTAGCTTTGACTGTCCTGGGACTCGCTATGTAGACCAGGCTGGCTACATATCCCAGAGAGATATCCCAACACAATCTCCAGTGTTGGGATTAAAGGCATGCACCACCATGCCCAGCTTCAAACATCTCTTATATGGGGTCAAATTCAAAACTTGCCTGCCTTCTAGTAGTTTATTGACTAGGAAATATATTACTGCTTTTTGATTACAGCTATTTTTAAACATGTTTTTGTTAGTATTCAGTGTAAGGATTGTAAGATGAACGTCAAAAGTATGTGGTGCATGCCTTTAATTCCAACATTCCAGAGGCAAAGGCAATTCCAGGATAGCCTGCTTTACATAACAAGTTCCAGGCTAGCTAGAGCTACATAGTGAGACTTCCTCATCTAAAAAATAAAATAAAATAAATAAACCCAAAACAATGTATCCCTAAAGCTTTAAGAACACCGAACTTCATATATAAGGAAAGACAAGACCTGGAGCACATGCTCTTACCTACTTTCTATGGATCTTTGAGTTTAGGAATGGACAAATTGTGCCTTGAAAAGGAGAGAAAGCCCCAGCAGCCAGCTTAAAGAAAGCTAAGAAAATGAAGAAAAAGCAATCAAACAGGTGAAAGAAACAGTTCAGGACATGAAAATTGAAAGAGAGTCAATAAAGAAAACACAAACCGTGGGAATTCTGGAAATGGAAAATCTGGGTAAACGAACAGGAACCATAGATGTAAGCATAACCAACAGAATACAAGAGATGGAAGAAAGAATTTTAGACATTGAAGATACGATAGAAAAAATAGACTCACTGGTCAAAGAAAATGTCAAATCCAACAAATTCTTAACACAAAACTTTCATGAAATCTGGGACACCATGAAAAGACCAAATCTAAGAATAATAGAAGAAGGAGAATTCCAACTCAAAGGAACAGAAAATATATTCAACAAAATTATAGAGGAAAACTTTCCTAACCTATAGAAGGACATGCCTATGAAGGTACAAGAAGTTTACAGAACACCAGCTGGACAGGACCAAAGTTTATAGCAACATTATTTGTAGTAGACAGAACCTGGAAACCACCTAGATGCCCATCAACCAAAGAATGAATAAAGAAAATGTGGTACATTTACACAATCAAGTTTACTCAGTGGTAAATGATGTCTTGAAATTTGCAGGCAAATGGATGAAACTGGAAAAAAACATCCTGAGTGAGGTAACACAAACCCACAAAGACAAACATGGCATGCCCTCACTCATGGGTAGATATTAGATGTAAAGAAAAGGGTAACCAGATTACAACCCCCAAGCCCTGAGAAGCTCGTTATCAAGGAGGACCCTAAGAGTGACAGGCATGCATGCCCCTGGGAAGGGAAAATAAATAAGATCTCCTGAGTAAACTGGGAGGGGAGGAGGGAGGGAAAAGTGAGAGGGAAGGGGGAAAAGGACATAAGAGAAAGGGTTGGTTGAGTTGGGAAGGACAGAAAGGGAGAGCAAGGAAAGAAATACCTTGAAAGAGGGAGCCATTATGGGGTTAGGGAGAAATCTGGTGCTAGGGAATCCAGAAAGAAGACCCCAGCTAAGACTCCTAGCAATAGTGGAGAGGTTCCTGAACTGGTCTTCCCCTGTAATCAGATTGGTGACTACCCTACTCCCATTATAGAATCTACATCCAGTAACTGATGGAAGCAGATGCAGAGATCTACAGCTAAGCCCTGGGCCTAGTTCCCGGAGGCCAATAGAAGAGAGGGAGGAGAGATTATATGAGCAAAGGGGTCAAGATCATGGTGGGGAAACCCACAGAGACAGTTGACCCAAGCTACAGGGAGCTCATTGACTTTGGACTGAGAGCTGGGGAACCTGCATAGGACCAAGTTAGACCCACTGAATGTGGGGGACAGTTGTGAGGCTTGGGCAGTCTGTGAGGCCACTGGCAGTGGTACCCGGATTTATCCCTAGTGCATGAACTGGCTTTTTAGAGCCTGTTCCCTATGGAGTGATACCTTGCTTAGCCTAGGGGGAGGACCTTAATTTTGCCTCAACCAAGCTCAGCACTCCAACCCAGAGAATGAGCTTTTTATCTGAGTTACAGCTGAATCTGCCTGCAGAGCAGTGCGCAGCCTGGAAACATCCCTGTGTATGGCTGCGGAAATCCATCATGCTCTTTCGCCTGCCTAAGCCTGATCCCGCTGTCTGTCCAGGTAGGAGGAGCTGAGCCATGGCATGGTCTCAGCTACTTTTTTTTTTGATCCCAAGTGGGCAGACAAACATCTGGGCACACAAATACTCTATAGCAGGAGTTTGTACTGGTTGCAGGGCCCAGGAAGCCTCGTTTTAAAATGACATAGTTTTTTTGTTGTTGTTGTTATTGTCGAGTCAGGAAATTTCTCTGTAGCACACCCCAGTAAACAGCAAAAAGCTGTGTTAAAATTTCTCTCTCTCCTTTTTAAGCCCTCTCAGGTTTTTAGGTGGATTTAGCCCCACGTTGGGCACCAAACTGTTGTAGGGCAGGAGCAGGCCACGTCCTGTTGACCAGCTCCTGGTTGCTGGCCTGTTTTTGGTCCTGGCTAGTTTATACCAGAAATAATTAAACAGAAACTGTATTTATTTAAAACACTGTCTGGCCCATTATGTCTAGCCTTTTTTTGGCTAACTTTTACATCTTGTTTTAACCCATATTTAGTAATCTGTGTGTCACCACGAGTTGTGGCTTACCGGAAAAGATTTAGTGTGTCTAACCTGGCAGCTTTATGGCGGGTGGCTCTGCCTCTGCCTCTGCCTTTTTTATCCCAAAATTTTGTTTTGTCTACTCCCCCCACCTAAGGGCTGTCCTATTAAAAGGCCAAGACAGTCTCTTTATTCAACCAATGAAAGCAACAGAAATATAGAAGGACCTCCTACATCACCAGACTTTGTTGACTCCCCATGGGAGGCCTTATCTTTCTGAGGACTGGATGGGGTGGAGGAGATGGGGGAGTGGGAGGAGGGGAGGGAGGGAGAATTATGGGTTGGTATGTAAAATGAAAAAAAAACTTTTAAATAAGAAATTAAAAAAAACAAAAAATAAGCTAAAACTAAACAAAAAGCCAACAAAAAAGAAAGAAAAGGAGAGAACACTTTTCCCCTCAGAATGAACAAGTATGATATGATCCAGGACATTTTGCTTCAAGGAGAAGAGTCTCTTTCCAACCAATACCAGGAAAACTTCCTGCCCCTAATACTTTCCCTGAAGCATAGCTGCTTCTGTCTGGTCCTCTAGGCCAGCTGAAGAACTATCAGACTCATCTGATTCTGCTTGCCCCTCGCTGGGCACATCCCTAGCTCTTTCCAGACCAGTCCTTTTCATCTAGAGAAGAAAGGCTCTGCTTTGTTTCATCAAAACCGAACTGAGAAGTGGGACGAGGGAATGTGGGCTGCACTGCAGAAGCAGGAAAACAAACAACAAAACAGCAACAACAAAAACCAGTGTTGATGGAAAGAAATCCAAGTTTCTCTTGGGAGCATCAGACAACATCGGTGGGGTATTGGTATCCAGGGGAACTGAATGCAGTACTGGAATCCTAGAGCAGTGAAGAACGGCCTTTGTGCAACCCTAGCAGCCTTTGGTGTCTAAAAAAGTGCTAGAATCTAGCATCAGGCCAACTGGTGTACAGATTCTGAGTCAGCAGAAACATCTTTGCTGTGTGAACTTTAACAAATCCCTTCACTTCTTCATGATAACCATTCCTTGTCATGTGTCCATACACAGAATATAAACTGACTCTTGCTGAGTTTTTTCCATCTCCCACTTTTTACACTTTTAATCTATAACTCACTGCCATGCCCTGCAGTGCACTAATCTTCTTCAAACTCCAGCCCAAGTATAGGTGCAAAGGCTTCCTTCTCCTTGAGCCCCTCCTTAGCGTGTATGCTAGTTAATTTCCTTGCTTCTATGACAAAATATGAGGCAGAGAGAAGGAAGGATTTAGTTTGGCTCGAAGTTTCAGGGGATTTTAGTTTGTTGTGACGGAGGAGTCACCATGGTAGGAGTGGCTCAGTCTGGTGGCCAGAAACGTGGAGCAGCTAGGCACATTGCAGAGACTAACCAGGAAGCAGAAGGTGAGGCAGGGGTGGGGTGGAGTGGGGTGCGGCCAGGATAATGTACCCTTTAGGACTCCACCCCAACTATCTACTTCCAGTTGGGACCTGTCCCCTAAGTGTTTACAGCCTTCTATAACAGTGTTACCATCTCAGAATCAACTATTTCAACTGCATGATCCTGTGGGAGATCCTTCACATTCAAACCATACGAATACACCAAGAGGAGTTCACCTTTGCAAGGAAAGTCTAGATGCTAAGAGAAGGCACAAAAAACAAGCAGCCACTCTGAGACACAGATAAGACAATGGCCATGTTTTCGGTGTACGTGACCAGCTATGGTATGCGCCTAACAGCTTGCCTTGGCCTTAGGTGCCTCTCAGACCCCGCAACAGCCATTTCTTTCTGTGTCCTAATAGCAGGTTATATCCTCTCAACTTCCTGAGTTTTGGCCAACTGCCAAAGATTTCTGAATAATATAGGTATGCCTTTTTTTTTCCTTCATGCCTTCAAATTCGTAGATAGTGCTCCTGACAGCAATGGAACATAAGCAGTTCCCAAATGCCTTGGGAGCCTAGAGTGCTTGGCATCCACAGGTACCAAGCCATGGCGCCCTCTATTCTTGTATCAGGTGTTTCCCATAGAGTCTTGACACTTCCCATAGGTTTCACACTGGAAAAGCCTCGCCTACACCGGGCAGTAAACTAACTTATCTTGCTATAAAATAATATTCTATGTTCCATTAGCTACAATGCTCACATAGTGAGAATTATTAACCAGGTTGACATTTACTCAAGAGGACCCTGGGAACCCTGCTCACGTGACATGATGGGAAGTAGAGAAAAAGTCAAGGTAGGGAATACTGTGGTAATTGTTCCTTCTTTGAAATGTTGCCAAGGACAAGCCCCGCAGTGCGAATCAGATTTCAATTAAGATTGAATTAATGTTGTTGTCCTTTGTCTCAACTGTGGGTGGGAGTATTTGCATATTTTCAGCCTGAGCTCATAGATTCTGCTCCACTCTACAGAGGAGTTTATGGATAAAAGCAGGCCATTCTTTTTATATATTTATATATTTTTGACAGTAAAAATACGAAAACTTGGAGAATTTGAGCCATTGTCTTGTTAATCAGCAATGTTAATAAGGAAAGCAACAGGTCAACAGTGCTGTGTTCTGTTTAGCGAAGGAGAATGCTCTTAGCACACCCCAGTCCCACAACACAAAGTAGCTGTCATTCTTAGCTCTGCCGGAAGCCTTGCTGCTCACGGAGCCTGAATGACCAAAGCATCAGTGATGTCCACTGGCAATGGAGCAGAGTCTCTGGGATCTCACACCACACGGACTCCCTGATTCTTGTCTTTTCAGGTACTGTGGCTTCTACATGGATCACGAGACCATTTTCCGAGTGCCCAGCCCCTTGGTCCACATCCAGCTCCAATGCAGTTCCAGACTTTCAGACAAGCCTCTTTTGGTAGAATATGGCAGCTACAACATCAGTCAACGTAAGTTTGGAATCAGTTTAGAAAATCTGAGGAACCCTTAATGATAAAGCAAGGCTAATCTTTCTTCACTTCAGGCCTTGAGAATTTAAGGAATTAATACTGCCTCATTTTTGCTATTATTTATCTTCTAAAATAGGCAAGTAATGTACACTACAAAATAATAAAAGAGATATCAAAGTATGTGTTAGTGATATATTTTGAATTATAGAAAAATAGCCTTTTGATATTACTTAGAGGTGAAATACAATTTTTCATTTGACTTCTAAAATATAAGAAAAGCCTATATTTTGGTCTTTATTTTTTGATTTTCTTCCCTTACCTTCTTTTTTTTCTTTCTCATTTCTTTTTCTTTTGAGACAAATTCCAACTGTATAATTCTGGTTAGCCTATGTAGAGCAGGCTGGTGTTAAACTTGTGGCAATCCTCTTGCCTCGGCCTCCACAGTACTCATCGTGATGTTTTCTGTGCTAGCCACAAATCCGTGTGATCATAGCATTTATACAAACATACAGGGGCTCTGTGGGGGGCGCTCTGTATTCTCCTTGGCTGACAGTGACTGTGGAGAGATGGTTAGTTGAGACGACTCAAAGGTCAGCTTTCAGAAAGTTGAAATTTGCATAAGAAACCACAGAACATAGCCAGGAAGTGGTCATGGGAAAGGCAACGTTTGAGGAAAGTGGTTGAAGCTGCGGAGTGTAGATAATGACTTGGAGATAGTTTAGACTCTTTTGAAAGGAGACAAAAGTGATGCAGTGGAGATGCCACGAGGGATTGATGAGAGAAGAAGCTTCTTTCTAACTTGTTCCACTCTGCCAACTCCAAACACACCTGCTTCTCAATTCAGCACTGCATTCTGATACTCAGAGTGGTTGAATTTCCAGTAGGCACACAGGGGAAGCAAAGTGTATTCATTGATAATGTCTTCCCATACCCTGATGATAGGCTAGCAGGCCATCCACTCTTCCCACGGCCACTGAGGCAGTAGCTGGTCTGACATGTGTTCTCTGTTCTTTCATATGACAGGAGAGAGGACTCATTATTGGTGTAATGCTTACCTATGGCTTACTGGTTTTATCTTTGATGAGTAGCCTAGTTAAACTGGAAGGAATGATGGGCAGTGATGGAGGAAGCAGGAACTCTGAGCTTTGGGAACAGACACTGGTCTTACTATATTCAACTTTTGTAGCTTTAATTTGCTTTTATTCTTTGCTTATGGAAATCATGCATTAAGAACTATGCATAGTCTTGGTTTGATGGAGAAATTGTATCATTGCTTCAATTTGTCTGCCAAATCTCTAACCAACTAATACTTCATAATTCTTTGCTAAGGTAGTCTGATGACTTTTAGGAACCAAGCCAAGAATTTCTGTTTATTTTCTCTTTATTTCTTCTTCTGTTTTAATTGCCTGTAGCTTGTCCTGCTGGGTCTTTTAGATGCTCGTCCGGTTTGTGCGTCCCCCAGACCCAGCGCTGTGATGGAGTAAATGACTGCTTTGATGAAAGTGATGAGCTTTTCTGTGGTAGGTGTAATATGACTTCTTTAATGAAGAAGTCACTCCTTGGGATCTTTGCTGCGGCTGGCTGACACCAGTGCTCTGCAATCACTAGCTATCCCAAAATTCAATGGCGTAATTAACCCCATCATTTATTCTTGATCATGCATTCATGAGTTGCGTAGGCTCAGCTTAACTGAGTGGCTCAGGTTCAAGTACTTGGCCCTTTTGTGCTGAGTCCTTCCAGGCGGGGATTATGGCTGGTCTTTATGGACTTTTCTTTCATTGAGCCAAGGAACTAGTAGTAACAAAAGCAAGGAAAAGTAACCAGAAACATGTGACTCCCCATATGGCCTGGCCTTGAAAAATTTATCTCATATTCCATAGCTCAGAAGTCACATAGCTGTGCCCATAGTCAAGAGGAATGGAAATTCACTTTGCATACCCCAGGGCTGTGGCATTACTCTGACTGTGGGGACTAACATCTTATAGATAACGACCTAAGCCACCACAATCCTATGTGAAAGCTCAGATCCTTCTTGAAGAGCTCAGAATCTGCAAGAAGTAAATTCAGTGTGGTTGCTCTTGGAACACAGACATGGTGAACAAGTTGGATTTATTTATATTTTCTGGTATACTTCCTTTTTTATTGAAAAAGTTTTTTTCATGCAATATATTGGTAAAGGTTTTCTCCCTCCCAGTTCTTCTCAGACCCTGCCCACTTCTCCACCAATTCCACCCTCTTTCTTTCTCTTTAGAAAACAAGCAAACAAAGAAAACAGAACGACAACAAAAAACCAACAGAAAAAAAAATCACAAGAAACACACACACAGACACAGACACAAAAACAAAACCCATAAAAGCACAAAATTAGAAACCATAATATGCAATCAAAAGATCAGTAAGGTATAAAAAGAAAAATACCAAACAAAGCAATAGGAGAGAAAAAAGTCTACAAAAATCCCACTGAGTTTGTTCTGTGTTGGCCATCTACTGTTAGGCATGTGGCCAGCCCTTAAGTGTAGTTAGTATACCCAGTGAGAATCCGCTGGAGAGAAATAAATTTTCCTTTGCAAGCAGATGCCAATTGGAGGTGGTGTCTTGGGTAGCTCCTGTCCTCTTCCCCTTCTCAGTGCTGAGATCCAGTCTGGCTTGAAGCTATGGAGGTCCTGTGCCTGTGCCACAGTCTTGTGAGCTCATATATGCACCAGGCCTGCCGTGTCTGAAGGCACTTCTGCCTTACCGTCTCCCTGCCTACTCCTCCACACATATACTGATATCATGCTGGTAATGGCAAAGGGATGGATGCAAGATAGTCCTAGTCTAGATAGAGGATTTACAGCTTGGTTTTTTTATTGTCATTTGCAACTTGTCCCTGAATTTATTTCTAGTTTCAGGGAATGATATTTAGAAGATAACTCGCAGGACAATATAAAGTTATTGGCAACTTTTTTTGTCCATGTTTAAATATTCTTGTAACAGTGATGGTATGCAATTTTTCCATATCTTTGGACAGACATTATGTTTATTATATTACAACTATATAAAATTACACTCATAATATATGTCACTGCATCAATTTTGAAGCTATCTTCCAGTTGTCAGCTGGGCCCTGTTGGAGACAACCAACTATTTCAAGGTAGCAGTGTGCTTTTCTCACCCTTCAGAGGGGCTAGGACGAGAAATACTCTGGTGACCCAGGCAGAGACAGGAAAAGTGCTAATTTCACAATCCAGAAATCACTGTGAAAACATCCCTTCTACAGGTGCTTGATGTTGGGCCAAAACTATTTCAGGGCCTGTACTTCAAGGTCTGTAGGACAGAACAAAGCCTGGCTCGAGTCTGAGTGAGGATGAGACAGCAAAAACTAGGTAGATGCCCCTCCAGCCAGGGCGAGGGTTTGGCTGCCCCTCATTGGCTGGAGGTATCCTTATACCACAGGATGTCACTTAACATATATAGCTGATGCTCACAGCAATAAACTGAGTTCCTGCTTTGACTCGACTCCCTATCGCGTCTGTTTGTCCTGCATTGTGGGGCTGCAGAATGGGGTGGATAGTGCACTCACCTTTCCCTGGGGAGGCTCAGGAAGCCTAGCATTTTCTGGAGCACTGTGCCTGCCATGGCTGTGAAGGTAATTCAAGACGCATGTCAAAGAGGAAGCAGTGGTGTTTAGGGTATAAATCCATCAGAATAAAACAGTTTTAAAGTGGTTTCACATTAATTCACTCACCAAGCTTTTTTGTAAACACCTATTATTTTTTTGGTCAGGGACCCAAGGTAAAGAAATGAATGAGACAAAAGCTCCCATTTCAATCCCCTGCACCTTCTTCAGGAGGATAGGCAAGTTCAACTTAGGTTGTAGCTGATGAGGAGGATTACTTTTTTTAGAAAAAGGTTACTTATGCCAGGCATGGTGGATTACATCTTTAATCCTGTCACTCAGGAGGTAGAGGCAAGAGGATCTCCTTGAGTTCAGGGGTCAGCCTGGTCTGCATAGTGAGTTCCAGGTTAGCTAGGGCTATGCGGTGAAATCTTATCTCAAAAGGAAAACCAAATATGATTCTTTATGATGCAATGAGTTAAAGTGACATAAACCACCCGATTTAAACACACTTACACAATAGCAAAAACAAGATCTGGAAAAGGAGTTACACTAAACATCTGCTTCCTTCCAGGGATGTGTCATTTCAAGAAAAACACACTCTGTCACTCCACTGTATTTGCCACATTAAGGTTCACAGCTTTAGAGGGACACTGCTGGTCGTCAGGGAGACCAGCTGATGCCCTGTGTTCATGACTTTTCTGTCTCTCACCACAGTGACTGCTAAACCTGCCTGCAATGGCAGCATCTTCCGACAGCGTGGCCCTCTGGTCTGTGATGGCTTCTGGGACTGTGAGGATGGCTGGGATGAGCAGAACTGCACTCGGAGTGAGGAAGACACACGGGGCTCTGCTCTTTCTGTAGCACCTCGGGCAGCCAAAAGCTCTGTTACATTCAGAGAGATCATCTTGCCCCAGTTTCCCCAGACTGTTCTCAGTTTTAGCCCTGATATCTCTTGTTTGGAGAATCCTACCCAGCCAAGAAAACAATGACATACTTGCTCAGAGTAGGTGGGGTGGAATTGGATGTGCTCCAATGCAAATACTGGCATGTTTTCATGGTTTTACTGGCTTTTCGTGCTAGCTATAGGTTAGACAATGAAGGTCTGTCATAGAGGAGCCTGCCAGACACTGTGAGGATTCCTGCTAATACCGCGGTAGAAAGTGAGCCCTGTAGGTTGTGAACAAATGCATTGTAACTCAGAGTATCTCTTTATTATTTTTCCCCAACAACCTAAAGCATGTGATGTGGGTGTGATTTTTTTTTTTTCTTAGAGAGTAAAACTAAGCAATAGCTAAGAGGCCATGACTTAAGGCCGTTGATATAGTCAACTTTTCTTTATTTTGCATTCGCCATGAGTATGGAGAGGCAGTTGGAATGATTCTCAGCTGTGTGCTATTGGCCTGCCTTCTAAGGGATCTGCTTAGGTGAAGGAACATGTTCCTGTAGGGTTCCCCATTTATTCTGCCAGCCTTTTCCAGAGCAGAAAACAGGGGCGCTGTGACTATAACTCTTTTCGCAGAGATCCATGTCATTCCCTCAAATCTGTTTCTGACTAGAAGCAACAACAACACAACCCCAAATTGTTCCTTCTTTTTGCTCATTTTTAGGCATCCCATGCACCAACAGGACCTTTAAATGTGGCAATGACATCTGCTTCAGGAAACAAAATGCGCAATGTGATGGGATCGTGGATTGTCCAGACGGAAGTGACGAAGAGGGCTGCAGTGCGTAGAAGTAGCTTCTTTTGATTCATGTCTTCTCTCTTTCTTCATCCACTGGCCATGTTCATGGCCTCAGAGTACCATTCCTCAAGCAGAGGTTGCTCTGGATCTAGGAAATAGCAATACTTATTGGTGACCTGAATCCGACATTATTCCAAAGAAATAAAAACCTCTGAGGTTTGTTCCAGGTTCCTCCTTGATAATAGAGTTAACACACACAGGATCCCAATCAAGGAGGAAGTCACCTGTGCGTAAATCAGTGGACTCCAGTGGATGACTTTTAGCTATGATTCTCCGTAAGGACACCACCAAAATTCTTCATGCCAAATGTCCTCCTTAGCCATGTGACCTTTCATTAACATGAGGCAACAGGTTCACAATCCATCCTTCTCGACGCCATTTACACTGAAAAGCAGGGCTCTGATAACTAAATTTCAGTAGCTGTCTACTTCTTTACAAATTCTCTTCTAAATGCCTTCTCTCAAATTAGCACAACTTCAAAGACATTCTCAATTCTTTTGGATTTGGAAGTTACTATTTCTTTCCCACATACTCACCTAACTCCATGAGCTGCTGATTATGTCAGCTGTTACTACAGGGCCTTCCTCCCCTGTATGCATCAGTGTAGAGACTCCAAGTCAGGGCATGCTCTCAGAAGCAAAGGAGGGGTGCTGTGTTGGCTCTGATTCCAGATAGACCTATAGATTTCCTCTCTGCTAGACAAGCAGGGGATTGCCAACTGATGGCTTCATGAGTCAGCTCCCAACACAGCCATAATGTGATCGAATTTCCGGTTCTCTGTGTGTGTTTTGGTCTCTGTCTGCCTTTCAGTCATATGACCCTTCCTCTCCCAAAGGCTGTAGCAGGGGCTCTTCCTCCCTCCACCGCATCGTTGGGGGTTCTGACTCCCAAGAGGGGACCTGGCCATGGCAGGTCAGCCTCCACTTTGTTGGATCAGCCTACTGTGGTGCCTCAGTCATCTCCAGGGAGTGGCTTCTCTCAGCAGCCCATTGTTTCCACGGAAACAGGTAGGCTGTCCAATCTTCATCCTCAAAACCGTATATCTGACCTAAAGTTTGGGGAAAAAGCTTTCTGGTGGAAATGAACAATTTAGTTGGGTTCCTTTATGTCTTTGGGTGGGGGGGAACAAGTTGTACACCCTTTTTGTTTTTAGATACCAGTGACATAAAGAAAAAGAACACAAAGGAATCACCAAGGCTGGCTATGCTTTCATTAGGCTGAGGAAATGGAGACCGGCTTTCAAACCATAGGGGCAAACCCAAGTCAGTATACATAATGTAGAGAAGGGCAGTATTGGAGGATGGTTGGAGAACAGGGATCTCTTTTGAATGAAGCAGGGGTACCAGAAGCCAGGACTGCCATTAGAAGGGCTCTGTTTGCCTTTGTCTGTAGGGCTATTAAGGGACAGGTTCTCTTCGAACTAAGGGTAAAGGCAATACTTTAAAAAAATTAAGAAGAAAACCTCACTTAAAACCTTTTACCTAAGGACAGTTACTAACCCTGTGCTTCATTCCTTTTCTACCAGGCTGTCTGACCCCACTCCATGGACTGCACACCTTGGGATGTATGTCCAGGGCAGTGCCAAGTTCGTCTCTCCACTCAGAAGGATTGTGGTCCACGAATACTATAACAGTCAAACCTTCGACTATGATATTGCTTTGCTACAGCTCAGTATAGCCTGGCCTGAGACCCTGAAACAGATCATTCAGCCGATCTGTCTTCCCCCAGCTGGCCAGAAAGTGCGCACAGGGGAGAGCTGCTGGGTGACCGGCTGGGGGCGAAGGCACGAAGCAGGTGTGTATGGGTGAATAATCACTCCCCTGCCCTACAAAGGAAAGACATCTGGGCTGACCTGGTGCTTTGGCATTCCCAGGGATGACTGAGTATACCATCTCAGTGAGGGGATATTATTATCTCTGTTTTGTGACCGTTTTACCTGTCCTCAAACAAGCAGGACTCAATTAATAAAGGGAGAGAGGAATTTTAGGAGCAAGGTCAATATGGGCCGTTTTCAAATCTGGAGTTTCAAACTCTAGGCAATTCCTTTTTATTTTTAGGCTTCCTTTTCATCTAAAGAAGTGATTCATTTTGTAAAGGAGAGAGCACACATATGCGTACCCTACCGTGCCAACCCAGACAACTGTCTGGAAGGTTATGTAAGTGTGTCTCACACCAGGACTAGCAATCAAGGGATGGGAGTAAGAAAGAAAGAAACCCACCTCAGACTGCAAATTCTGACCCAAGCATCACAGCATCCTAGAATCAGTCCATCTAGTGGGGATTGCTTTTCACAATCTCTTCGCACACCCAGAAAATGAATCTTTTTTGCTGGTAAAGGTCAAGCTGTATGCTTGGGAAGCCTCTCTATCCAACTTGCCCAGTTTCCCCTGGCTCATGATTTGTAGCTGAACTTAAATATACAGTGAGGAAGAGAATCCAAAGCTGCTTGAATGTCTCCCCAAGGGTTAGCGCCCAGGTATTGCTCCTGGGATCTCAGAACCCTTTGATGTCTTTCACAAGGCGAAAGGGCAGGTTCAGAACATGAAAATTTTCAGTTTACTCCTGAGCTTTGGTGTGGTGCTCTAAAGATCCTCTGTGGTGGTTTTTCAGATTCTCACCACCCTTATGAACTTACAGAAGTAATGATGCTCACCATCAAATGGAGGTTGCTGAGGTCTAGGAATCCCAGGAGGGCCGGCAGGTGTTCACACACTTGTAACTCTGCTTATATGTTGTGCCTGGTAGTTTTATTATCTTAGTTTGCTTTTCTATTGCTGTGAGAAACACTATGACCAAAAGCAACCTGAGGAGGAAAGGGTTTATTTCACGGCACTATGATTTTTTAGGGACCATCATTTAAAAAAGTGAGAACAAGAATTCAAGGCAGGAAGGAACCTGGAGGCAGAAACCGAAACAGAGACAATGGAGGGATGAGGCTGCCTAGCTGCTCAGGCTTCTATTCAGCTGCCTTTCCTCTTTCTTTATTTCTTTCTTTTATTTTCTTTTTCTTTCTTTCTTTTTTTTTGATGTTTTTGAGGCAGGTTTTCTCTGTGTAACCGCCCTAGCTGTCTGGAACTCGCTCTGTAGACCAGGCTGGCCTCAAACTCACAGAGATCTGCCTGCCTCTGCCTGCCCGGCCTCAGCTGCCTTTCTTATACCTCCCAGGACCACCTCTCCCATCAATCATTAATTAAAATGCTCTACAAACTTGTCTGCAAGTCATTCTGATGGGGGCATTTTCTTAATTGAGGTTCTCTGTTTTCAGATGACTTCAATTTTTGTCAAGTTGATAAAAACCTAACCAATACTTTCATCATCTATCACTAGTGGAAGAGACTACCCAGGTCACATGAGACGGTGTCATGATGAGCATGAATGTATATGTATGTTTTTTTGACTCATTATTGGCAGGCAAGTTAGAAAGGGAGAAGCCATAGAAAAGCAAGTCACTTTTAATGTCTCCTTGGAGATTCCCATAAATCAGTTGTATGTTGCCCTTTGAGGAGCACGCCTGGACTATAAACACTGGTACTAAAAGTTGCTGGGGCTCAGTCCCACAGGACACAGTGGGATGGTGACTCAGTGGCTAAGGTGCTGAAGCCAGACCTTTGGCTGTGTCCTGCTGTTCCTTGCTAATTGTGTCCCATGGGGCAAGACTTGAATCTCACAAGGCTTCATTTCTTTGGAAGCAAAACGGGGCTAATAGAATTCACCTCCAGAGACTCACACTGAGGCCTAAAGGAGATAATCTGAGCTGATTGCTCAAGTGAAATCTGGAAGAAGTGTAATCCTTACCATCACCACAATATCTATCCTCCACGTGTCTTTCAGATAAGAAAGGCTCCCCTGTTTTGCAGCAAGCAGAGGTAGAGCTCATTGATCAAACCGTCTGTGTTTCCTCCTACGGGATCATCACTTCCCGGATGCTCTGTGCAGGGGTTATGTCTGGCAAGAGTGATGCCTGCAAAGTAAGTCTTCCGCCTTCCCTTCACCTAGCATGTTGTGCTTGTTGTAAACACATTCACATTTCATCTGCACAATACTGGGGCTATCTAGGGCAGGCCTTGTCCTTCCTTCATCTGAATTGCCCAGATACTAATTATCATTCAGTTGCCTAAGACCAGGGAAACATGGAGAAAGAACAGCTTTTAAAAATTACCATCTACTTATGAGTGAGTACATACCATGTTTGCCTTTCTCAGTCCAGGTTACTTCACTCAGGATGATTTTTTTTTCTAGTTCCATTAATTTGCCTTCAAATTTCCTGGTGTCCTTGTTTTTAACAGCTGAGTAACAATCCATTGTGTAAATGTACCACATTTTTTTAAACCATATCTTGGCTGAGGGATATCTAGCTATTACAAAGTTGTTGTGAACATAGCTGAGCAAGTGTCCTTGTAGTATGATTGAGCATTCTTTGGGTATATACCAAAGACTGGTATAGCTGGATCTTGTGGTAGATTGATTTCCAGTTTTCTGAGAAACCACTACACTGACTTTCAAAGTGGCTGTACAAGTTTGCACTCCCACCAGCAATGGAAGAATGTTCCCCTTGCTCCACGTCTTCTCCAGCATGAGCTGTAGCTTGGTCCTCTTGTGGGACTCCTAACATGAGGAACAGGGGCTGTCTCTGACTCTTACTGGCTTTTGGGACCTTACTCCTCATACTTGGTTGCCTTGACCAGCCTTAATACATGGGGAGGTACTTAGTCTTACTGCAACTTGTTATGACATGCTTTGTCTATACTCATGGGAGACCTGCCCTTTCCTAAACAGAAATGGAGGAGGGGATTGGAAGGTGGAAACAGAAGGGGGCAAAGGGGAGGGACTGGAAGGAGAGGAGAGAGGAGAAACTGAAGCTGGGATGTAAACTAAGTAAATAAGTTTACTTAATAATAAAAGAATAGAAAAAAAATACCATACACACATAGATACACACAGAGTGCTTCAGTGTTGTTACTTGTTTGCTTAGCACCAAAACTATAGGGTTCATTTTTGACTCTGATGCATATTCTAGGGAAGGGAAGAGGAAGGAGTCCGAGTCAGAGCACACTCATGTAGGCTCCACGGTTGCCCTGGGAGCAATGAGGATAGCTGTAAGTTACGTGGTGGGGGATACTACCTTGAGTCTTTAGTTCCAATCTGTGCAGATCCCTTCATGATGTGCAATGAGCAACTGGAGGACGTGGAGCATGAAGAGCAATGGGGGCCTTTCCCACAGCTTGCCAACTTTAGTTGCAATGCCAGCACCTTATCTTATCATACTGATATAGCAAGTACTGGGCAAGGTCCTGTATATAAATTCTTTCACATCACCCTTTTATCCTTATTCTATAGCAGAGCATAAATAGAGTCCCTCCCTCCAAGTTACATAGCCAGTGACTGTGAGTGTCTGGATGGGATGGGAACCCTTTCCTTTCTTAATACTAACGTTACTGTACTTTCGGTGCTCATTGTGGCTGGCCAATAGCTATGTTCTACACAAGCGCAAAGGTTTGGCCATTAAATCAGACCCATAGAGCCGGCAACAACAATAATGACCCAATTTCTCTATTAGTCAGAATCTACCTAATGAGTTATGAAATTTTTGAGTGGAGATACAGGGGATACTTTCTTACCTTCATATCCACGCTCCAAAATAGAAACACAAAACCCCAGGTATTACACTCAAAGATCCATGATGTAGGGACTGTTTGCTCCTTAAATTATTATAGCTTTTGCTCTGTGGAGCTGATATGTCAGAGGCATTCTCAGATGGAAACAGTTGGCAGCCAGCAGCTCTTGGGGTGGCTTAAGTTGATCTGGATGACTAAGTCATTTCTTCTTTCGCCTTGGGTCAATGAGCCAACTGCTGAATCTGAATGGACCACAAATAGAAGTCAGTCTTCCACGGCTTGTATGATAATGAAATGAACCAGGCACTACTGGGCATATAGCCATCACCAGTTAGATATCAGCCCTAGGACTGCTCCTGTTTTTGCTGCTGCAATGACTCCTAGCAGTTAATTCTTTGAGGATTTGCGAGAACCGCTTTCCCTTTCACAGTGGTCACACAAGCGAAACCATGTCGGGATGAACACAGTGTATCTGACACATAAATGCTGGACTTGGTGCTCATGAGACAAACCATGTTGGGATGAACACAGTGTATCTGACACATAAATGCTGGACTTGGTGCTCATGAGACAAACCATGTCGGGATGAACACAGTGTATCTGACGCATAAATGCTGGACTTGGTGCTCATGAGACAAACCATGTCGGAATGAACACAGTGTATCTGACACATAAATGCTGGACTTGGTGCTCATGAGACACACGCCTTCACATTTACATTATCTTTTTGTGTAGGGAGATTCAGGTGGACCCTTGTCTTGTCGAAGAAAGAGTGATGGAAAATGGATTCTGACCGGCATTGTTAGCTGGGGACATGGATGTGGAAGACCAAATTTTCCTGGCGTTTACACAAGGGTGTCAAACTTTGTTCCCTGGATCCATAAGTATGTCCCTTCTCTTTTGTAACTGTACCAGTTGGATTTTTAACTGTGATTTATGTGATCCATTCTTGAAAAAGAACGTAATTATCATCAATAAAATTAATCCTATTTTTCAACTGGAAATGTCAGATTAAACTCCTCTGATATTCATTGCAAGGTAAACAAATTAATATGTATTACATAAAAATTCCCCAAGAAGGTAATGATATTCATTCTAAGGTGTCAAAATGTTACTGATTCATAGATGGAAGAAAACTTCAGTAATGTCACAAACCAAGCTTCTAAAATAAAATGAGAACTAAGACCGGTGTCCTTCTTATGTGTTCCGGTGCAAGCGGAGATGCTTGCAAGGATGGAGACAAAATGGCACCCAGCTAAGATATTTCAGAGGAGCCTTACCTGACTGTTAGCATTCTTACAACACTCAATGCACAAAACAATGGTACCTCACAAACAGACAGAAGGCAAAATTCAGTAACTGGCAGAGGAGGAAGTAACAGTGTTGCTTTCCAGTCCAATTTGTTCTGCCCACATCATGTGGGACCATGGCTGCAGAGGGGCATGCTGTATATGGAGAAACTAATCCAGCTGTGCACAAAACCAAGCGTGGATCCACCCCACACAAGGCTATGAGTTTGCAATCCTCACTAGAGTGGTAGAAAGCAGTATGGCCAGAGGGGGACTGAAATACGCCTGTGGAATTTTGATTTTGATAATGGTGGCCAACAGCGAAAGGCCAGAGGCATTTTTGGTAAGTGTTCTGAAGGTCAAACTTTTCAGGTATGTTATCTCCTGGCTTTTGGTTGTTTTAGTAAAATTTAAATTTTCAAGATTTTCTTTTATTTTCAAAGTCTTGTAATGATTTGAATAACTGTATGTCTACAGTACCTGCTCAACACATTCTAGTTCTTGATTTATCTTAATTTAGAGAGCTTCTTCATCCTAGGATAATATTTTCACTGTCAGAGTCCAGAGTTAACCATAGCACCAAACACATAAGATGGAAGAAAAAGATATTATTTTCCCTTAAACAAAGTCAAAGGAGAAATAACAATACTATTATTAAATAGGGCTCAGAATACTGCATAGAACTGCAGAGAAAATTCAAAAATGAAAGGAGAGAGAACAGGATGTATTATTTTCCAAATTAGTAAAAATGATTGGAAAATTCTGACTGCCCTGAGATCATGAATATTTCCAGTTCACAGAACATATTTTGATGTTCTAGAAGACTTTCTTGGGATTAAGGATAAGCATCACAATAACATCATCTGTCTGATACCTGGGGATGTAACCCAGGGGTAGACCATTTACCTGAGTTGGACCCCAACTATATTGGAAATATTAAATATATTTCCAAGATCTCTGGAGTCCCCAAATTGGTCTTAGTAACTGTGTACGTCGGGAGAAGGAAGTGAGGGAGTGCAGTGGCTTGCACAGAAGGTCTAGAGGCAAGGTCTTTGGACCAACACCCAAACCACACTTTGGTGTACAAACGCAATTCCAGACTCACTAAGCCAGTTGTAAACTATGCATAGGGTGTGGAGGGTATTGTGTGTATATGTGTGTGTGTGTGTGTGTGTGTGTGTGCTTACCGACACAGGCGCTGTGTTTTTTCCCCCAGGTGGGGTGTGTTTGTGGTCCCTCCTCTCAAAGATAAATAATGAGTAAATCAGTAACGTTTATGAGTCCTTGCTTCTGCCGGTCACTGTCTTCTCTCCCGAGTAACACTCTGTGCGTGGAGAACTAACACGTCGCTACTTCCCAAATAGGCTGTCCTAACTAAGTACTATCAGCGATACTGGCACTGCCCCTATGGCTGAATCAGCTTGCAAGGGGAATTATGCTGCTGGGTATCACTCATCTTTCTGTGCTCATAACCCAGCAGGCTGCCCGACACCCAGAAGATTATTCATGCCTGTTTGTTGATTCGGTAGATGAGCACCTCGCTAGACAGTGAGAACTGAAGTAAGTCTCAGCAACACAGTGGTCTGGGAGAAGGCTCACTGGGAACTGCATCCCCCTCCCAGCCCAGCCTACCCCTTCCTTGCCACAGTCCAGCTTGCAATCAGGCCATGTGATCCAGTCTGGGTCCATCCACAGGGAAACGCATTGCAGGCAGCACCCTGAACAAACCAGAAAAACAGCCCTCCTCTGCTCTGAAGCCCAAGGCAGCAGGGTCCCACCCGCAACTACCTTTCCGGAGCAAGGTCAGCTGTCCAAGGCCAGAGAGCCTCCACTCGCTGACTTCGCCCTTCCCCTCCAGGCCAGCCACCGCAGGTAGATCTGGAGCCGCCCCAGGTCTACCTGCCTCGCCAGGTGGGTGGAGTGTGAGCTGAGGACTCTACCTGTCTTGGACTCTGCACCCTTAGGTGCTTGGGTCTTGCCTCTCGGCAGAGCGTCTGTCCTTTGCGCTGCCATGGAAGAGGGCAGAGCCCCATCGCCTGGGGAAGAGCTGGAGCTCTCCATGCTGGAGCTGGCGAGGGAGCAGGAAGAACAGGCGCCTCTCAACAGCCTCCAGATCCAGCCTTCCTCCGCAGAGAGCCCTAGCCCAGCCCAGGTAAGGACTTGGGGCTCTGGCGTGTGACAGCAGGAAAGGGGCCTGACACCGCTTAAGGGTGCTAGTGCTCCTCCCTACTAGCGTCCAGGAGGCGCAAAGAGGGGGGGCAGGCTAAAGAAAGCAAAACTGCGTTAGTCTAGACCCCTCCACTACAGGGACCTCACCTAGAGACACTTCAGGAACCTTGGAGCGGGGCGTGGCTGCTCCTTTCAATGGAGAGGGACGATTAGGAGGCAGAGGTAGTGTTTGAAAGTTAGAGAATTTTTAAAATTGTTTTCCCTTTCTTTCTCAAGTATAGAGAGTGATGGATTGAATCATATATGCTCTCTCTCCCTGTTTCCCACCTCCCCCTCCTTTCCCTTCCCCCTCAGCACTCTACCCTCACCACCACCACTGGGGGCATACTGTCTACCACTTCCTATAGATATAGGCTCTGTGTCCTCCGCCCTCCCCCACCTTCAAACACAATATTTTCGCCTGCATTGGTCGTTGCTTCCTCCGGAAGAGAGATAGGCAAAGAACACAAGGAGGTAAGAATTGCGGCCCGACTGAGGGTTGGCCCTGGCGAATTTACCGGCTCAGAAAAGGGAAGTAATATCTAAGTTTTACCTCAGAAATAGCTTTTCTGTCTTTTCAGCTCGGAGGAAGTCCTTGGGGGTGTGCAGGTTGTTAAACTCTTCTGATTCAGCCATGGCAGTGGCTGAACTTTATCCACAGATCAAATACTTGTAAAACATCAGAGAGCTTGAATTCTGAGCGACCTGTCTTCTGAGTAACCCCTAAGGTTAGCTGAGTTTTATTCGGCTCACTCAACTCTCAAGACACATCGTTTTAGCCTGGGTTTTCTCACCCCACTCCACCTTCATCCCTCTTGTGCCCAAGTGCTGATTTTAGTACAAAATTCAAAGCTTGAAAACTTTACTCTTGGCCCACAATGATTCCTGGAAACAGCGTGGCAATAACTTATTTCATAAGTACCTTGGGGAATAAGTTGGCACCTTAGGTTTTAATGAACTGGGACCACAGATGAATGAAGTTTGGAAAATATGACTGAAGGCTAGGACAGGTAGCCATAGCCAGGAACTTTCTGTATAATTCTCCAGGGCAGGGTCTGGGCATGGGAATTAGAGCTAATTGCCTCAAGTCAATCAGGCCCAGCACAACCCCAAAGATTTAGTCATTCTCCAGAAAAAAAAAAGGCATGAGCTGGGACAAGGCTTTGAAACTATATAACATCATATGCTTCATGTGCTTAGCACCTGTCTTCTGGAGACTGTGCTTTCAGGTCCTAGTGACTTCCTTGTTAGTCAGATGTTACAGATGCGCTAGACTTCCTTGTAATACAGCTTCGTAGGTCACTAAATAGTAAAGTTTCAGTGACCCATGGAATGGAGGGAAGGCAAAGGGCTCCCTGAGAACCCGAAGGGCCTTCTAGAAATACTTGAATGGTGGCATTTTAGTAAGGAGAGGGTGCACAAAACCTCACCCCCTGCCATATGTTAATCATCCTCTGGTTCTGTAGAACAGGTGGAAATGCATTTCAGCATGAAAGGTCAATTAATGGGGTTCAGTAAGGACTGACTTGCACCAGTCCAGGATTCAGATGCTTAAGATTTTTGTATCAAGGTCTTAAATTGTGTGATAATAGGTTCTGACTTTGATGCTTCTTTAAGTCCTTCTCCTTTCCATACTGTATGCTTTGTACCTGTCTTATGTGAAATACCGTAACACATAAATGTAGTTGATTATTGCCAACTTAGAAGGAGCTGTCCTAGTTACCACAAACAACTTGAGACAACCTAAAACCACCTCACAGGAGAGTCTCCATTGAATAATTGTATCGTGTTGGTATATGTTTGCGAGGGATTGTCTTGATTGTCAATTGATATGGCAGGGTCCAGGCCACTGTGGTGGCTACCATTCCTAGGCAGGTAGTCCTTAGGCAATAAGAAAACTGGTTAAGCATGAGCGAGTGTGGGAGCCAGCCAACAGCATTCCTCCATGGATTCTGCTTCAAGTTCCTGCTTGAGCTCCTGCCCTGGCTTCCCTCAGTGATGGCCTGTGGCCTGGAAGGGTAAGCCAAACAAGCCCTTTCTTCTTCCCCTCCATTGCTTTTGCTCAGAGTGTTTTATTAGAGTGACAGAAACGAAACTGGAGTGGGAGAGGAGGAAGGATGCTAGTTTTCATGGTTTGACAGATGAAAGAACTAAGTGAAGAAACTTAGGGTCCAAGATGCAGCCAAACTGCTCAGGCTCTCTTAGTGGAGTCCCCTGATATTTGGACCCAAGGATCCAAGGTCTCAAGGTCTATGCTGTTAATTGATTTTAAGAAGATATTGCATTTACTGCCTCTGTGTGTGTGTGTGTGTGTGTGTGTGTACATGTGCCATGCTGCACATATGGAAATCAGAGGATGACTTTCTGGAGTCAATTTTTTCCTTCTACCATGCGTGTCCCAGGGATTAAACTCAGGGTGTCATGCTTGGTTGCAAAGACCTTTACCTGTTGAGCCATCTTGCTGGCCCCTGCTAATTGATCTTATCATGCATAGATAAATACATGTGACTTGATTTATATCATTTCATTTATAGTTGCCTCAATTACAAATTATATTACTAATATATACATACAGTTAGGTAATGTATTTATTTTTAAATGACATATGAGGACCAGAGTGGCAGATCTGGCTGATGAGGGGGATGGGTAAATGGATGATGCGCAGGGAATAGCATTGAGATTGTAAGCATCCCATTACTGTAGCTGTCTTCCTGTCTGAAAAAGGTGAGCTAGGAGAGTATGCGAAGAATTTTTCTTCCTTCCTTAATCTGGATTTGGAATGTAGAGGAAAAGGAATGTGAGCCATTGAACTCCTCTTTGTCAACTGTTACCATAGGTTGATACCCCTGGGCAAAAATTGCTAAAGAAATTGTAGGTGATAAAGTGATTCTGGATTTCTTTTATGGCTCACCACTAGGGCCCTGACTCAGCAACCTAAAGATGTCTTAAGTGATGGCATCATCATTATATTAACAATAACCAAGTAAACTGAGTGTTCTGTGGCAACCAAGGCTTATTTGAGCTAACAAAATAGCCCAATTGCCATGCATTGTTCAATTGGGTACAAGAATCAACTGATTCCTTTGTGTTTGGATGAAAGGTGTGTTTAGATTCAATGCCACAGTGAAGAGGTAAAAGTGCAGACTCTCCCGTGTTCTGACAGGTTTACCCCTAGTCTTTACAATAAGTGCTCTTAATTGAGCCAAGAATAAGACAAGCTTTTGGGACTAGAGATAGACAGTCCTGCCAATGTGTATGAATGTCACGTGTTTAGTAGCTTACCCAGGGAGGTGGTGGATCTCTTGTAGAGTATGCATAGAAAAGTCTTGGAAATTCCACTGTTGTCTAATGCAATCATAGAATGTAAGCTGGAGTTTGCAAGCATATATAGAAGGCACCTTGTGGAAGAACCTGCCTAAGGCCTCTCAGCAGATCAGTGGTACACACCAAATTAGATCCAACTAACCTTAACAGCACTCAAACCCTTAGTTGTTGGACCTGACCCATCGCTCTAGGCTCGTGTTTAAGGATTGGTTTCCAAATGTAACAATGTACAGCGATAAGGCTTTTGGAAAATAATTGGATCCTGAGGGATTTGACTTTACTTACGGGCTTGTCTGTTGCTCAATTCATATTTTTTTCATTTAAAAAAAATTTTATTTATGTGTATTGGTGTTTTGCCTCCATATATATCTGTATGAGGGTGTCAGGTACCCTGGAATTGGAATTATGGACAATTGTAAGCTGCCATGTGGATTCTGGGAATTGAACCCAGGTCCTCTGCAAGAACAGCAAGTGTTCTTAATCCCTGAGCCATCTCTCCAACCCCAATTCATAATTTAATGGCATAATTGGGAAATACTGGATACTTTAGGAGGTAGAGTGTACTAGGAGAGCGTATTCTTTGGGGTTTGTCCTGGAAGGTTATATTTTGTGCCCAACTCTTTGGATATTTTTTCTCTTTGCTTTCTGATTTCCATGAGGTGAATGGCCTCACATTCCCACAGCCGTGGCATTCTGCCATTGAGTTAGCTGACCATGAACCCAAACCACGAATACCAAATGTTAAACCATAGGCCAAATAAATCTTTGAGGTAATTTTGTTAAAGCTAACACACACCTGCTTTGCCGTAGGCGCTAGCTTTACACTCTAATCTCAATTTCCTGTCTCTTTCTACACTTCATCCCAGTCCTTAGGTAGTTCTGTTATGAATCAGCGAATGCTGTTTTCTGGATTTTTAATACCTTCAAAATCCATTTCTTCCATACACAATGACAGATATCACATTGTCACTTATACGCTGAAGTTTAAAATGTTGATCTTACAGAAGCAGAGAGCAGAAACATCATTATCTCAGCAAGGGAAAGGAACGGCTGGACGGGGAGCAGGTGATCAATAGTTATAGACAGAGTAAATGCTTCACAACGTTCCTTAGCACAGTAGAGAAATGATGGTTGACAATGAATTGTACATTTTAAAGCAGCTAGTCGAGAGGAGTTTACACGCTCCTAACACAAAAGAAATGATAAACATTGGAGCTGATGGATCTACCATTATACCTGACATATGGGTTTGGAAATATCTCAGTGAACTCCATAAATATATACAGTTTTCATGTGAGTGATTGATAAGTAAATACAAGCCAGGCAGTGGTGGTGCATGCTTTTAAATCCAGCATCCCAGCACCTTGAGAGGCAGAGGCAGGCAGATCTTTGTGAGTTTAAAGCCAGTCAGGTTTACAAAAGTAGTTCCAGGAAAGTCAGGGCTGTTACACAGAGTAACCCTGTCAAAGAAAAAAAAAAAAAGAAAGAAGGAAAGAGAAAAAAGAAGAAGAAACAAATGAAAGAAAAGAAATACAAAATTTTAAAATTCCAAGAAGAAAACTCCTGCCTCCCGTCTCCCCTTCAGAACCCCAGGAGGGCCTTTGACCAACTGCCTCTTGAGGCTCTATTCTGCCCTGTTCTTAGTTTGATGTAGTGTAGTGTGACCCCTTGAAGTCAAGAGGCTGATGACTGATGACCTTAATTCTGGGTTACTGGTCTCTAGTTGGACTTTGATACTATTTATCGAAACCCAATGACTATCTCACAATCTCTCTTTACTTTCTAGACGGACAAGGAAAGTCCCTGGAGTCCCTGTAACAAGACGGTGGTTGGACAATGTAAACTGTGGATGGTCATTGTCGCCATTTTCCTGTGTTTCACCGTAGTGATTGCTATAAGCTTATGCCTTATAGGAGGTAAGGATTCCACTGACTATGTTGACACATTTGAAGATCTTCTCAAAAGCCGTGGCTTACACTGAAATGGAAAATGTACTCATTGTTATTTTACTATTTGTAACACGAATTGAAATAAGGGTTGGACAACTGGGCATGATTTACACCTGTAATCCCAGTCCTTGAGAGGCCAAGGTGAGAAGTCCTCTCTAGTTAAAAACCAGCTTGGTCTATATTGTGAGTTTGAGGCCAGCTAGGGGGTACCTTGCCTCAAAAAACAAAAACAGAAGCTAAAATCAAATAGAACAAAACTGGCTTGAAATAATGTTGTGTGAGTGTGAGATATATACAAATCTTTGTGTATGTGTGTGTTTTGCTTGTTTTAAAATTGAAGAAGTATGAAGACCATTCTTTTTCTTTAAAATTTTCTCACTGATTCTTGAAGTTGTTCCTTAAATTTAAAAATTGATATTAATTTTTATTTTAAATCCTGTATCTAGGTGTGTGTGTGTGTGTGTGTGTGTATGTGTGTGTGTGCGTATGTGTGTGTGTGCGTGTGTGATGTCGGTATGTACACATGAGTGCAGGTGCTGTGGAGTCCAGAAGAGGGTGCTGCAGCATTTGTAACTGTAGAGAAAGCTGTGAGTTTCCCTGTGTGGGTGCTGAGAACTGAACATGAGTCCTCAGAAGAGCCCTAAGCACTCAGCCCTCAGCCATCTTTCTGCTGCTTAAAATTTGAGCTTGAACACTAATCTACATTTTATTACATTTTAATACCTGATTGTTTTAATTTTATTATAATTTGTTCAATGAAGTCATTTTGTATAATTTGTATCCACATGATAAATAATAAATAATATATTTGAGAGAATAAAAAAAATCTTTACTGAAGGATGTAGCAATGAGTCAGTGGTTCTCAACCTGTGAGTTGTGGCTCCTGTGGGGATTGCATATAAGATATCCTGTATATCAGATATTTACATTATGATTCATAACAGTAGCAAAATTGCAGTTGTGAAGTAACAACAAAATAATTTTATGGATAGGGGTTACCACAATATGAGGTAATGTATGAAAGGGTCAGAATTAGGAAGGTTGAGAACCATTTATTGAATAAGCTGTCACTATTTTAACTTATTTTAGAAATAACTATTATATTTGTGTTGAATCTGCTATGAAACAAATATTTGCAGGACACTAACAATATACTTTATATATCATATCTCACTTTATGGCTTGGTGCTTTGAATTGAAAGCAATACAGTTTTAGTCACCCCTTCCTATTATTAATAGTCTGCCACATCTTCTCTTTTTCTTATTTGTGTTTTTAACCTGAGATCAGATTTTTATATTCTAGCCCATCTTCATGATTTTAATGTTATATTAAGATAATTTTTACAGGTTTTTAAATGTTTGTGAACAGAATATATAGTACATATAGTCTTCTATACAATGACTACAGTATATTTAGTCTTCTATGTAGTGACTATAATATATTTAGTGTTCTACACAGTGATTACAGTACATATAGTCTTCTATACAGTGACTACAGTACATATAGTCATCTATACAGTGACTACAGTACTTACAGTCTTCTATACAGTGACTACAGTAATATAGTCTTCTATACAGTGATTAAAGTACATATAGTACTCTATACAGTGATTACAGTAACATAGTCTTCTATACAGTGATTGCAGTACATATAGTTCTACAGTGATTACAGTACATATAGTTTTCTATATAGGATTATAGTATATATAGTCCTCTATACAGTGGTTACAGTATATATAGTTTTCTATAC
Organism: Ondatra zibethicus; assembly: GCA_004026605.1. NCBI lineage: Eukaryota > Metazoa > Chordata > Mammalia > Rodentia > Cricetidae > Ondatra > Ondatra zibethicus. The sequence goes on along the minus strand of PVIU01014527.1, from coordinate 23,936 downwards.
AGTGATTACAGTACATATAGTTCTCTACAGTGATTACAGTAGTAAGTCTTCTATACAATGATTACATTACATATATTATATATGTATAGTCCTCTATACAGTGATTACAGTAGTACAGTCTTCTATACAATGATTACATTATATATATTATATATGTATAGTCCTCTATACAGTGATTACAGTACATATAGTCTTCTATAAAGTGATTACAGTATATTTAGTCTTCTATATAGTGATTACAGTATGTATGCTCTTTTATATAGTGATTATAGTATATATAGTCTTCTATATAGTGATTATAGTATGTATAGTCTTCTACAGCATTTTAAAGTCTTTTAGGTTGTTACTATTTTAAAAATTATTCCCTGAATTTTTTGAAGTTTTAAGATGGGTAAAGATATTAAACTACATGAGGTAGATAATTTTTACATCAAAATAGGGGAAAGAGGGAGAATTGTTTTACTAGTACATGGTGGTGGTCAAGGGAAGGGGTGCTCATTCAGAGCTGGGGTTCTTCTAATGTGCTACCTCCAAGAGGTCTGAGTTTGGTTCTCAGTGGCAAACCTGGTCACAGAATGTCACAAGGACAGGGAGCTCTGAGTATTCCAGAGGGATTCTTGGACACTTTTTCCAGAAAGGCAATTTGCCTGTTCCTTCCTGGAAGATGTTCACAACCTTTGAGTTTCTCAGATAAGCACCCTGTCTACTCAGCTGGCATTGTTTAGGTGGGATGGGGACATCCTTGAGCTGTGAGCTTGTTTTAAGTAGGGAGCATCTCTGAGGTGTGCTGCACCTGCTCCACCATGCTGAGGACAATGGCTTTGTTGTGATCAGCTGTCTCCACATCAGCTGCCACAGGTGGATGCTGAAACCACAGCTGAGTCACACAGTCTCCTCCCATCTCAAGTGCCTGGTGCAATCCTGAAGCTTGACTGATTTTCCTGGTAGCAACCAAAGAGCTAGTCATAAAGCGGATGGTTTAGTATTCAGAGCTTGAAACACAAGACTGGATGCCTATCTATTCTTTAGAAATCAGCTGACTTCAACCACAAAAAGCTATCTGCAGAGAGTTATTCAGTTTCCCTTGGAAGATTTTTGGGAGATGTGAAAAGCCATACTATAAAATTCCAAAGTAACTTTTCAATATTATAGTGTAAACTTTAATTTGATTGTAAATTTGCATTTCAACATAGGTTAATGTTATAAAAGAAACCTACAAAATACTTTATTCCCCTCCCTGGGAAGTACTTATTTTACATGGAATCTTGCCTCTTGGACTCCAAGACTTGCAGGGAGAATCATGATAGACTACAAAAATGGAAACTACTCCGAGGACTTTGAATTAGAAAATATTACATGTTCAGCTAATGTGCCAGCTACATTTATGTCGCCTTGACACAAGCTGGAATCACAGGGGAGGAGTGAGCCTCAATTGAGAAAATGCCTCTATAAGATCAGGCTGTACGCAAACCTGTAGGGCATTTTCTTAATTAGAAATTGATGGGAGAGGACCCAGAAGAAAGCAGACTAGCTAGCCATGAGAAACAAGTCAGTAAGCAGCACTCCTCCATGGCCTCTGCTCCTGTCTCCAGGTTCCTGCACTGCCTGAGTTCCTGGCTTGACTTCCTTCAATGATGAACAGTGTTATGAAGGCATAAGCCTAAAAAACAAAACAAACAAACAAACTCAAAAACATTTTTCTTGCTTTAGGTATGGTGTTTCATCACAGCAATAGTAATCCTAATGAAGACACTAACATATATCATTAATACTTTGTTATATTTTCTTATCTCTGATTTGTATTTTGGAATACTCTGAGATCAATTTTTAAGACAGTAGCCTTTTTTGAAGGTTTTAGATCACTTTTCTGAATCACTAAAAACTCGGGGATAAAGCTGAGTGGGGTCAGTGTAAACCACAATAGATTAAAGGAGTGAGCGAGCAGGCTTCCCTGCGTGATGGCGCTAGCCACACCCAGAGCTGCTCTGCTAGTAGTTCTGGGACGACAGCTGGCAACCATCAGCCACTGCCCGATAGCCAAGCCCACTGATATGAATCACATATTTACAGAACTGAAGGTACTGTTTGGGAAGTAGGGGAGAGAGTGGTGGGAGTACCAGGGGTCAAGAGTTAGTGAGACAAAAAGGTTCCTTGGGATCCATATTGCCCAAGTCCCTTCCTGAGTGTTTCTTCTCTCAAATCTCTGGAACTCCAATCTCAAGACTCTTTAGTTCCCCAGCAAACTGGGCATTGAGGTGGAACTAACTATGCAGTTGGAATAGATGTAGAAAAAGTGAGCATATCCTGCACATAAAGGGAAATTAGCTGAGTAATAAGGAACCCATGGCAGGGCTTCAGGTGAAGAGGTGTAACTGCCATTGCTAACAATCATCTGTATGTGGTGATATTTAAGGCAAAGTGGTTGGTCTTATGTTTGTTCTCAGTCTGAAGACTGAACACATGTTATTGTCTAACATTTGGGGTGGCCTCACCTCCTTTTCTACTCTGCTGTGCACTGAAGTGATGGGTAATCCAGAGTCGCAACTCACCTGTGTACATAATAGGGATAAGAGGCCATCATGCCACAAGATTCAGCTGACATTGACATTTTTTAAATTGTCAATTTTATGGGTGGAGATTAGTGAAGCTTGTTGAATTTGGGGAACTGGTTTTGTTCCAGCTCTGCAGAGAATTCCATTAATGGACAATTGTAGTAAGGAGGCCTCTTGCTTGTTCTGGCCACTCAAACCTGAAATAACTACACCGAAACTGAATTAATTAAATCACTACTTGGCCTATTAGCTCTAATTTCTTATTGGCTAGCTCTTACATATTAATTTAACCCATCTCTATTAATCTGTGTATCGTCACATGGCTGTGGCTTACTAGGTAAATTTCTGGCATCTCTCTTCTGCCAGGCTCCATGACTTCTCTCTGACTCTGCCTCCTTTCTCCCAGCATTCAGTTTAGTTTTTCCTGCCTAGCTCTGTTCTGCCCTGCTCTGCTATAGGCTCAAAGCAGTTTCTTTATTAACCAATGGTATTCACAGCAGACAGAGGGGAATCACACATCACCTCCCCTTCTCAGTTTAAATAAAAGGAAGGTTTTAACTTTAACATAGTAAAATTACATATAACAAAACAGGTATCAAGCAAGAATTACAGCTATAATATTTATATCTACTTTATCTTTTATCATAACTAAGGAAAATTATAACTATAACTATACATTCTTCAACTCCATCAAAGACTCCAGAAGGATACAATATTACCTAAGTAAGCAGGAAGTGCATCTTAAGCAACTTCCAAAACTCTAGAATTGATAGAGACATCTCGCTGTCTGAACAATCACCCAAAGTTCTTCTGTATTGTTGGGGCACCAATCTTCAGCCTACTGGCCCATGGTATCCAGCAGACTTTTCCATGAAGCAGGAAATTTCAAAGACAGTTCCGCCTATATTGGCAGTTTGTCCAGTTTCTTTCTTCTGTATCCTGCAGAATGTCTGGCAATCTCTTTCATGGAGTAGAAACCCCAAAGGACTATCTTACCTTTAGGCAATTTCAGCAGTCATTTTTCTGTGGGTCCTGCATGTCCAGTTTGTACAGCATAGCATCAAGCAGTCCAGGCAAGAGCAGTTTCTTGCCCAAATGGCTAGCAAATTCCATAAGAAGCCTCTTCAATGCCCATCTTCCCCTTGAAGTAAATGGTGCTTCCAGGAGCAGATGTGTCTCATTGTCATGAAAAGTCCTAAGTTATTAAAACACTTTAAATGCCATATTCTGAAGGTCTCTGAGGGACTTGAAGAATACCTATCTAACCGAAATATATCTCTATATATCTAGAAAACCTAACTACCATGGCTACAAGCTTGACTATTATAGATGATTACCTATTAACCTATATTTCTTAATTATACATTACATTTTTAAAGAGCTGTACAAGCATAATACTTTAATCAAGAGCAGAAATACACATATAACAAAATTGACCTTAAACTTGTATCAATAAACCAAGAGCCATACCAATGCAAATCTCTATAGCATATTCCCCTTTAAATGTAAACAACCATTTATAAACAATATTTGGGAACTTGGGTGTAGTTCTCTTCAAATTGCTTCCTGCTTTTTGTTGGGTGAAGTATTTTTGGGGGTGTTTATGGTGACCTTTTGGGGTATCTTGGCCCATTAAACCACATTAGTCTGGAAGGATTCCATAGGTTCTCATCTTCTGTAGAAACAAAAGAAGAATCTCTTTTTCGAAGCAACATATCCTTAGACCCAAATTTTGGAATCAAGATATCTTTAAAATATAGAGGTTAGTTTAGCTTAGCAGCCCATACAATGAAATGTCTCTCTGTACTTGGCTTTTTCACAGTCAAAAAATTTAAAGAAAACACAACAAAATACATAATCCAGACTCTCTGTGTATTTTTCATTTTTATGTGACTTATTTGTTTTTACTTTATTATATTTTAGTATTTATTTTATTATCTTTACTCTTTTAATCTATGACTGTCTGTATTCTGTCTCTTTAAAGACTTTGTTTTTTTTTATAAACCATTTACTTCCTTTTATGACTCTCTATACTCTTTTTCTTCTATGTCCTAAGCCTACATACATTTTTAAAACACACTGTATCTCATTTAGAGGTCTTTTATGTCTGAATCTGTTCTTATTGTGTATCTGTAATCCTTTTCTGACCAGGCCGGCTTCTTAAAATGCTAAGTGTTTCTTAAAAACCTAAGCGGCAGTGTTGCTAGGGCAAACAAGGGCCTGCTTGCTTGCTCCGCCCAGTCCAGCATGGCAGAGCTGTTCACTGCCTCTGAGAGCCATGATCACAGCCCCATTTTTAGACATGCAGGCAAGTCTATATTGCAAGTTGTAGCATTTTGCTCACAAACCTCATTTAAATGCTTGGCCTCTTGAAAGAGCCAGAGCTTGTGCTGGCAGCACAGCCCAGGAAGCTGCCATTTCATAACCGTGTGTCTTTTTTTCTGCTACTGTTGAATCAGGAAAACCTCTCTTAAAGGAGCCACACATTAAGCCATGCTTAACTCTGTTTTTTTGTGTCTAGAATTTTTTTTAAAGCTTTTTCAGGTTTAATGTGGATACAATCAACCAAGTTCGCACACCAATTTGTAGAAGAAAGACCACTAGTTTGTTCCGGCTGCTCAGACTCCCAAAATAACTACACAGAAATTGTATTAATTAAATCACTGCTTGGCCTAATAGCTCTAACTTCTTATTGGCTAGCTCTTACAAGTTAATTTATCCCATCTCTATTAATCTGTGTTTCGTCATGTAGCTGTGGCTTACCAGGTAAAGTTCTGGCATTTGTCTCCTGCAGGGCTACATGGCTTCTCTCTGACTCTGCCTTCTTTCTCCCAGCATTCAGTTTAGTTTTCCCCACCTAGTTCTGTTTTGCCCTGTACTGCTATAGGCTCAAAGCAGTTTCTTTATTAACCAATGGTATTCACCTCATACAGAGGGGAATTCCACATCAGACAATTTCCTTCCCCCTGAAGAGTTATAAAATCTTTGGTGTGAAGGGTAAAGGGGGTGTCTTAAGCATTGTTCTATTGCTGTGAAGAGATGCCATGTACAAGGCAACTCTTAGAAGAGAAAGCATTTAATTGGGGGCTTGCTTACGTTTCAAGATATAGTCCATTATCACCATGGCAGCATGCAGGCTGACAAGTTGCTGGAGGAGTAGTTGAGAGCTAATCTTGATTTGCTGGCAGAGAATGAGAATGAGAGAGACAGAGAGAGGGAAGGGGAGGAGTGAGGAGAGAGAAGGAGAGAGACTGGACTTGGCAGGGGCTTTTGAAAACTCAAATCCCACTGGCACACCTTCCCCCAACAAAGTCATGCCCACTCTAAAAGGCCACAGCTCCTACTCCTTCCAAATAGTTCATCAAATGGGTGCTAAGCATGCAAATATATAAGCCTATGGGGGCCATTCTCATTCAAACCACCATGTCACATGGGAGACATGGGGAACATCTTCCTCTTTCCCTCTGAATCATTTTCTTTGTGGATAATTTAGGGGACCACTCAGGCACCTTCAAGGGCTTCTTTTCACACAGCTACCCTGGTTAGAAAAGAGTAACACTACACTGTGGAATGCCTTGTGACAGACAGGTGCATGCTTAAATATGATGCCAAGTTAGAACACACTGAATGACCCCCACGTGACCTCCCCCAGCATTAGAGCTGACCTACCATCTTAGTTTGCAGGGCCTTTCCTAGAAAGGAATGCTGTGGCATGATTGAAGCAGAGACTTTCTAGGCAACGCAGTATTGAGTGGATTACTGAATTCTTCAGCAGAAGGCGAGACTTTCATTTTTTGGTGTCACATGAACCTGACACACTGTTTTCACAGGGAGATACTTCCTGGTATGGGTGACTCATGGGGAAATCCTTGGCAGCTCTCACCTACAAAGGTCCCTCAGGGCAGAAACTTAATTGTTATTCACTAGACCCACTTTCTTAAAGTTACTTCACCGTTTTGCTTTTCAGTCTTTCCACCAAATCTTTGGAGATTTTCCACCTTCCCAAGACTCAGTTCTTACTTCTCTTCCCTACAAAATATCCTACACATCCAAAGGGTCTTCTAAGTGAAGTAGCCTCATCTCTCCTTCATGGGAGTTGCCCTGTCATGGAAGTATTGTTTTCTCTCTCTTCTTTTACTGGAGAATTTAGAGGTGGGTCTGCCTTTGGGTCCTGCTCTCTGAATATTTCCAGACCTGTTTTGCCTATTGTCCACAGTTTTATCATACCAAAGTGACTAGCAATTACTTGATTATGAAGTCTGACCTTTATCCTCCTTTGGTCCTATTTGTAGCTGCCATCTGTATCAGTTGTGTTGTACTCCCTGAATCTCTAGAACTCCATGACTATATACATATGTGCATTAGGTAAATGTTCCAGCAGAGTCCACTTGTTTGGAGCTTGGTTATTTTTGTTACTTTTGCTTTCAGCATCTGCACTGTGAGTCTCTGAAGCTTTTCCTTAACTCTCACCTTTCTTAATTCTCCTCACTTGGAAAGCTCATTGACAGCATGGGCAGCAGCCTGCCCTTTGGGAGAGAAATTCGATGCACACCTTCTCAGGCTGCTGAGTTTTAGAGATGTTCTCTGTAAGGTATCCTCACTTAGAAAGAACTATTACTATTTCCATCATTACCTATGTGAAACTAGTATGCATTTGTATTCTCCCTCAGTCCTCTTGCTTACTGTAGCAAAATGCCATAAGCCAGATCGCCTTAAACAATAGAAATTGATTGCTTATATTTCAGAGGTTCAGAGGTCAAAGTCAAGGTGTCCAAAGATGTGTTATCTAGTAGTGATTATTTTCTGATTTGTAGCTGACACCTTATAGCCTTTGGTTAAAGAAACTAGGCAGGTCTCTGGGGCCTGAAAAAAAAAAAAAAAAGAACAGTAATCCCATTCATGCTGATCAATTACACTAGTAACTGATTTCAACATTTGAGTCTGGGAGAACACACACAGTCGGAGCACAGCACAGCTCTTCCCTTGTCACTTCATAGCTTCAAGGTCACTGGGGAGACCAAATACTTTTGCTTTGCTAACATCTGGCCATGTAGCTTTAGACAAATTCTCTAATCATCTGTACTTTTTATTTTTTTAAATTTTTTTTTACATTGGCAAAATAAAAATGAAATCTGAACTTATTAACATACCTTGGTCCTAATACATATTAACCTATTGGTCTGAAAAAAATTATACATTTTCTTTAAGCCTTTTAAGATGAACACAATAACATTGAGCTCATGGGGATGTGAGGTAAAACCTATAAAATGGTAGCAGGCTCTTTTATTTAATGATTACTAGAGCAGCTGTTCTTGTTGGACAGGTTTGATACCATAGAGCCATTGTGATTTCTTCTCTCCTTTCCCAAGGTAGTAACCAAATCTTTCCAATCATCCCCTAGCAGCGACAGTCCCTGACACTGTGGTTTTGTGCTGTATAATTTATTTGCATTCCTCTTCATCTGCACCTTCACTTGCAACATTGGTGTTAATATTCCTGTTGAAGGGTTAGCTTCAGAGATTTAGGTGAGCTCCTCAAGATCATATGACTAATAAGTAGCTAGTCTGGCACGAAAAACTAAGTCCGGCCAACTATAAACCAGCTCTGTCCTCTGTCCGTCCTTCCCTCCCTCCTTCCTTCTTTCCTCCACTGTCAGGCAAAAATAAGTTTCCCAGTATTGTACACAGTAGCCTTGATGCCTCCAGGCTCTTCTGGTCCCAACTGATTCGAAGTGTGAGTTCTGGTAGAAGCACATCCTCTAGCTTCTTCTAGAGAGGCTCCTGACAGCGCTCTGTTAACCTCCTGACGTCACTTAGCATTTAGTAGCTCCCTCTCCAGCGTCACGTCTTACAGTCCAGCCGAAGAGCTCCACCATGTTCCTCCTACATACTGGGAACAGCCATTTCATTTCGTCTCCATGGAAAGCATTGCTTGGATCAGCTGTCATTAGTTGTATAAAAGCTATTCTGACTGGCCAAGTCTGTTATTATTTTTATTTTAATGAACACAATGAAAGGCCACGTCTCTGTCGAGACTGAATTCTTTCTATGCTACAAGCTGAGTGCATGTCATCAGAGATGGTACTAGAGTTCATTTTGAACTTGGTGTGTCTACGTGGCATCTTGAGTATAGCATTTAGTTATTGGAATTTCTAACATATCTTGCAGCATCCCTGTTCCTTTCTGGGTCACTGAGAGATGGTTGTGTGGTGGATAGAGAGCTCCCAGACATCCATTGCAGCATCACGCAGTCAGGAGCCATTGGGAGGGTTTTTCCTAAACCATAACAGATGATATGACAAGTACTTTGGGTTTTTAGGTTGATTTACAATTTTTGTAGTTTTCGCTTTTCTGGGGGGGATAATATGGCATACATGTTGGAGTCAGACAAAAAATATTCAATGATTTACAACAAATAAGAATTCAGGGCTATCCCTCTGTGTGTGAGATTCCCCAAAATGATTATTCATGGCATTTTTAAAATTATGATTATCCACTAAATACAGGTACTTATTATAACAGAATCCACAGGGGTTTAGGATCAGGTTTTAGAGTTCTTTCCCAGTTGGGGTGCTTGGGACTCAAGTTTTACAGTAGTAAGTTGTGACTAGACCCATGCAAAATCCATTCTGGATGCCCACTAGATACTTAGTGCCAAGGCTTTCATTGGGTGTTGGTTATATAGCCTCTGTCTTGAGTATACCAAATTTACAGACTCTCAAAGGAAAAGGAGATGTTGACCATGTTGTTTATACAAGTAGATGAGACACAGTGGTCACCCTTATGAGTCAGGGACTGATGGAAATCTTTTTCAAATTCAAGCTCCAGATGCTAGCCAGAAGTCATTCTGAGCAGGCCTTTCCAAGGCTGGTAATCTCAGGACAGCTTTGCTAATAATTATGAATTAAAAATTATGGACCATTCTTGCCCCTAATTCCTCATAGCCCTGTCTCCTTGGGAATAAGTGTCAGAACTCTTTTTATTTTTATTATCATTATTTTTTTCATTTTTTAAGACAGGGTTTCTCTGTGTATCGTTGGCTGTTCTGAAACTCATTATGTAGACCAGACTGGCCTTGAACCACAGAGATCTCCCTGCTTCTGCCACCTGAGTGCTGGGATTAAAGGTGTGCGCTACTGTTGACTGGCAAGTATCAGAATTCTTATTTCGTGTGTGTGTGTGTGTGTGTGTGTGTGTGTGTGTGTTTGTGTGTGTTTGTAAACCAGGGCATAGCTTTGACTGTTATTCCTTGGGGGCCCTCCATTTTATTTTTCAGCCGGTCTTTCACCTTGTTCTCAGGCTCAATAAGTATGTTAGGCTGTGTTGTAGGGAGAGCGGGCCCTTGTTCTTCCCGGCCACCTGGCTAGCTTAACCCCCAAAATAACCACACAGAAATTGCATTAATTAAATCACTGCCTGGCCCATTATCTCTAGCCTCTTATTGGCTAACTCTCACATCTTGATTTAACCCATTTCTAATAATCTGAGATCATGGCTTACCAGGAAAAATTTAGCATGTCTGACCTGGTGACTCTACGGTGGCTCTCTCTCTGCTTTCTTCCTCCCAGAATTCAGTTCTGTCTCCCCGCCTACCTAAGTTCTGCCCTATCACCAGGCCTAAAGCAGTTTCTTTATTAACCAATGAAAGCTACACAAATACAGAAGGACCTCCTGCACCAAGGCTGGGTGGTAAATGAGCCCTGCAGCTCTCTCTGCCTGTCCCCTCCTGGAATTGAGATTAGAAGTACATACCACCATGCTGGGCTTCTTTGTTTTCTTTTCTAGAATGGTTCTTTTTATTTAAAGTTCAAAATAAGCAAGGATAATCTATGATTACTGATGTCTGAATTCAGAAAAGACATTCCCTTTTTGGGTGGGTCAGTGAACAGAAGTTTCCGTCAGGTGTTAATGCTAGTTTTTTTTTCAATTTTAATACTTCTATCAATTTCATACAATATATTTTGATCATATTCACCCTCCCTCTTCCTTCTAACTCCTCCTAGATCCACTGCTGTCTCCCTACCCTTTTCAACTCCATGTCCTCTTTTGTTGTTTATTTGTTCTTCTAAATGATCTACCACGACTAATTTGTGCAGATCATATACTTCTAGGAGTGGGACTGTCTCCTGAAGCATGCTTAACTTACTTTGGGCTACACCTTAAAATACTCTTTCTCCTAGTGGGAGAGCTGGTCCTGTCCCTCACAAGTTTCAGCACTCAGGACAGTGGGCCCTGCACCTCACCTTGGTGGCATAGTAGAGCTGGCCCTGGTGGTGTGAGTACAAGTCAGCTCCAGGCATGGCTGAACACTGAGACACATTCTCTGCACTGTGATCAGGTCTGAATTTTTATGTTCACCACCATCCATTTGCACTAAAAACTTCTCTGATGAGGTCTGGGAGCATCACTAATCTATGAATGCAGAGATAGGAATTTAGAGGCAGTTTGCTGTGGCTATGGCCATTTAGCAGAATAATAGTAGTATGTTTACTCCTGTGGCCTATGAGTTCCCCAGTCATGGGCTCCTGGACAGATTTTAAAATACCAGGCACAAGTTTTCTCTAGTGGACTGGACTTAAATCTAATCAGAGAGCAGTTGGCTACTCCCATAACATCCTTGCATCTATTGCATCCGTGGGCATATTTTGTTACACTGGTCATTACTGTGGTTCACAGGGTTAACAGCTGGGCAAGAATGTTGAACACATTCATTTGTCGTTTGTGTGTGTGCATGCCCATGTGGAAGCCACCGTTTGACATTGGGTGTCATCTTCAATTGCTTTCCTTTTGGATTTTTTGAGACAGAACAACCCTGCATTTTATCTGCATTTCTGTCACAAACACTGAATCCATTCCAGCATGGTCTTTCAAAGGCTAGTAAAAGAGGCAGAGTCGGTTACGTATGCTGTATAGGATTTCAGGGGGACGTCTGAGAGCACCTAGCTCCTCAGCTGCCCACGCCTTTCACAGGCCAGATGTGGTGGCCCCCTGTGTGGAGCAAGTCTGTGAGGCTGGCCTGGAGCCAGGAGAGCTGTAATAAGCACGCCAGTGCCAGCTTCTGGCTCCTGGCTCCTTGGGTGGTATTCCTTCATTCCTCCAGCTTTAACTGTTTAAAAATCAATTAGCACCAGTCATTAGAACACAAGCCACACAGAGCTCATTGTCCTAGGAGTGGCTCTGCAGGCCCTGGGGCTTCAAGTGAAGTTTGCGTTCCCTTCTGCAAATAGAGTATGTCAACATCCCTCTTCTGTGGTTGGAGTGGTGACTTCATGCCCATGCCCTGTCTCTTAGAATGCTTGGAGACATAGACTCATATCCCCATTTTCTAGTCTTACCTCCATGCTTGTCCGAGATATCACTGTCTCTTCATGGTCTTTGACAGCACTGAAATGGAAGGTGGTCCCCTGAAGCTGCTGGCGATCACTCCCTGTATGGGTCCAGGCTGTCTTCTAGCCCTTGTCCCGACACCTGAGTACCCAGCTAACCTTCAGGTTCAGTATTACAAACAACTTCATGTTTTTCCAGTTCTTTTCTCCTGGTCCTTCCCCTGGTTCTATATTCAGTGGTGTCAGAGACCTCTTTGCCCTAAACCCAACAAAACGTTTATCACAATGAAGACAAGCGACTCTCTTTTATTCTGTTTCGCTGATCAAAGAAAGTATTCCTGCTTGTCCTTACTGTGTCTAGGCTTCAGCGTCCATCAGTACGGATCGTTATGTCTAGTTATAGAAGCCAACAGAATGAATGTCTTTTTTCGCTTTGTATATTTTGAGACCCAGTCTCACCAAAAAGTCATGGGTGCCCTGGAGCTGGCTTTGTAGATCCAGCTAGTCTGGAGCTTGAAGTGGTTCCCCTGCCTCTATGTTCTGGGATTACAGGTGTACACCACCACTTAATTCAATTCATTATTTTATGCATGTTCTCACTTTAGTTTTACCCCCGAATCTCTTTAGTAACTTACATTGATGAAGATGAGAATGAAATACCTGAATTATCATCAAACAAAACATTCTTCATCATGCTGAAGATTCCAGAGGAGTGTGCCAATGAAGAGGACTTGCCTCACTTGCTCACTAAAAGGGTGATTATGCCTTATGTGTTGTCTATGGAGGTCTTAACATTGGATTATGAATTCTGTTAGAGCAGTTGGCAAAACTCTAGAGTGAGCAGCAGAAGAAAATGCTTGCAAATGGGTCTTCTGTGTGGCAAAGCCGCCAGAGGTTGACGTTAGGTCTTTTCTTCAATTGCTCTCCACCTTATTTTTTGAGATAGAATTTCTCCCTGGGACCCAAAGAACACCCAATTTGGCTAGGGTGGCCGACCAGTGTGTTCAGGGATCCTGCTGTCCCTGCCTCCCCAGCACTGTGATTACTGGCGTGTGCTACTATGCCTGACGTTTTATGTGAGTTCTGGAGACTGGACTCAGATCCTCCCGCTTAAGCAACAAATACTTTATGAATGAGTCATCTCCCCAGTCTCTCACCACAGTGTTCTACATCTACAAAGGAGGTACATCTAAACTATGTGAGTTGGGGGTGGAAGCAGATGAAGGAGCTGGTACACAGGATAGTTATAAAATAAGGGCGAGTATATATATATATATATATGTATATATATGTATATGTATATATACACACACACATATATATATACATATATACAGACATACAGGATATATATATATATACACACACAGGATACACATGCGCACACACACACACACACACACACATATACTTTCTGTGTAAAGAACAGGAAGATGGAAGAACAGGATATGTATTTGTTTCAAGGATCTGTGCAGTGATATACTGGGCTTGAGTATGCCATGTTGAGGATCCAAAGGGCTTAACCTAGACAGGAAAGTAGGGGGTAGGTCATGGGGATCTCCCCACCTTTGGGTAGACTACGTAAAGATTTTTAGTTGTAGACTGACAAGGCTAGATTTTCGTTTTCTTCCTCCTGTGTGGTTCTGGACAAGACTTGAAGAGACTAGCTTTGAGACAGCACAGCAGGGTGCCTCTGAGAAATGAAGGCAGTTTCAATCAGGGCAGCCTTGGGGGCAGTAAGAAAGAGTTGCGGTTTAAGGCACTCAGAGGAACTGAGTGACTGGGATGGGGTGGAGGAGAGTGTACCTCCAGCCTCCTGGTGGGAAGGTTGGGTGCATGATCAATGGGATGGGAAACGCAGTAGAGTCTTCTGCAAGACGGAAGGAAGCTCTGCAGACAGATTGAAAATTTTGTGGGTCAGTCTTGGCTGCCGGAGATGGGAGTTCATGCCAGACCCAGGAAAATTCCGAGGCAGCGTCTCCCTATGTAGCCCACACTGTCCTCTTGGTCGCTCGCCAGTGCTAGCTACAGGAACGCACCATGCGAAGCTTGATTGGCTTTATTCCTCTAAGTCATGTGAGACACCTTAATCTATAAAGAGGAAATCCTCTGGTCTGAGCAAAGGAGTTTGGTTTTATAGTACTAGAAGGGCTTGAAGAAGGGAGTAATGAGAAGAGAGTGGTTGGGTCATCCAAGATGACATCCTTGTAAAGGGGAGACAGAGGGATAGAGTGGCAGGAAAATGACTGGTTTGCTAAGCATAGGTTGGTTCCGGTTATTGGCTTTTACAAGAAAAAATAAAGCCTTGAGGGAACGTCATTTTCAAGCAAGTTGAAACTGGCCTATCTGGCTGTCACGTTAAACCTGATTTCCCAGACAGTGGATACGCATCCTAGTTTCAGTCTGGTTGCATAGAAATCCAGCTTTGGTGACCTTGGTTTGATGCCTTAGCTTGTATAGGAGTGTAACAACAACAGCAAGGACTTCCGGCAATTTTTTTAATTATTTAAAATATTTTATTTATGAGCATGCATGTGTGCCTTTGTGAGTTTATATGCATCACACGCATGCCAGTGTCCATGGAGGCCAGAGGGTGTCAGACACCAGAGCTGGAGAGAGATGGGTTGTGAGTCACCTGCTCTGGGCGCTGGGAACCTGGGTCCTGCACAGGAGCAGTGAGGGGCTCTAACCACTGATCAATCTCTCAAGCTTTAATAGTTCTCATTCTTTGGTTGGGCGGCCACTCCAGGGAATGTGTGACAAAAGCAGTGTACCAGAGCTACCCTCAATTGCTGCCATTCTGAGATTTGGGTCCCAACACAATATTCTTCATACTGGAGCTCAAGAACTGAGATGACTTCTTTGCCCCCCAAAGCTCTTATCGTGTTATGTCTTTTCCTTTCCTGATACTTCAGTGAAAGACACATCCCTCACCCGGGCTTCATGTCTGTCACATATAAAAGTGAATTTGACCCTCAGAATCTACTAGCTGTGTATGAAGAAACTGGCAAGTTTTTAATCTCTTGGAATACTGGTTCTTAATCTGTAGAAAGGGAATGACAAAATTCCTCTCATGTGGAGTTCTTTTAAAGGTTCTAATTGTAAGATTAGAACTATACAAACCCCGAGTACCACTGGATTTCCACTGAGTTAGGTGGGCATGCTTGGTTGTGCAACCTCCTTGAGATTAGACAGGAAAGAAGGTGTGCCTCCTCATAGGGTTCTACTGGGTGTTGTATGTTACAGTGCTTACTCCTGGATAAATTCATGGCTTACCAGGCCTTCCTGGTATTCCTGGAGATGGCTAGCTCACCACAAGGTCACCACTGGTGAAGTGAGAAGCCCAGAACAGTGTTCGGATGGAGGCTGCAGGCTGAGCAGGAGTGGGTCTGGTCTTGCTTTTGATGTAGCTGTGACTTTAATCCAGAGCTGTGCTCATGCAGAGAGTGGTACCAGACCCCAGCCCACTGCTGACTTGCCCTAGACCTAGTGCGTTGGGGAACAAGGTTTTAATTTTCCAATCTAAATGCAGAAGGAACATTGTAAATTTCATCTGCCATGTGTTCTCTAGTACAAAGGAGTTAGGATTTGTATCTCTGAACCTTGATGGGAGGACTAATCAAAGCTTGGAAGAGTACAGGGAGTGGAATAGAAATGAGTGCAAGGAGGAGAGGAGAATGGAGAATGTTCAGCAGGAATGAGCTAAGTTGAAGATGCAGCTGCTTTTGGACCAGTAGTTCTACTTCTTGCCATGTACCTCGGGGAGATTCTCACATGAACAAAGAGGTGCACAGAAATGTCTGGGGATGATTGCATCAGCATAGTTTATGGTAAAGACAACATGGAAGGAGGTCACATGGCCATCAGTGGGGAAACGGATGAGCTGGGGTAATGACGTAATGCAGTCTCTGTGGGAGACTGAAGGGCCTTCACTGATATGTTTCTTAGACATGAATCTCAATGTAATTTTCAGCGAAAAAAAAAGTAAGTCTTAATTTGCTCACAATGGTACGCCTTTCTGGTCTCAGCTACCTGGGAATGTGAGGCAGGAAGATACTGAGTCAGGAATCTGAGACCAGCTTGATCAAGCTGTTAAGAATGTGTCTGAACATAAATAAAATGTTATGATTCTCTAAGAAGTAGTGATTTCTAAGCATAAGTGAAGAAAGGATGCATACCAATGTCAGGGTGTTGATCAGTGCCACAGAAGGGAGAAAGGATGCCTAATTCTTAATTTATGGTTTTCAGACTTGGTGGTGCGAAATCACATATATACAGCCTTTCTGGTTTGGGGTTTAATGACAATACTTAGACAATTTGTATGAGTATAGCACCTTATTATAAAATGGGCTTTGTGTTAGATGGGTCTGTCCAGTTGTAGGCCAACAAAAGAAAGTGTTTTGAGCATCTTTAAAGTAGACTGGGCTAGGCTAGATGTTGAGTATGTTAGATGTATCTAATGCATTTCGACCATTTTTAATTAGAATACAAAGTGAAAAAGTAGTATTTTGATATGCACACAGTTTTGTCTGTTTCTCCCACTAGCTCCTCTCTACTGTCTCCCAGCCACCATCCTTGCTGTAGTGGTCTATCCTTAGAGTTCCCTTCCTCCTTCCCATCACATGTGTTCTATTGGTAGCCCCATCCACTCTCTCTTCCAGATTCGTTTGCCCAGTCTCATGGGCCTCATTTTGGTTTTGCAGCCTCTACCTACCCTTACCCCCTCATTTGTATATTTCTGACTTTTGGTAATTTCAACACACGAATTGGTTTACTAGAAAATAATAAACAATCATAGACTATGGAGCTACTGCACGGCAAAATGTGAAGCGCAGGTGGTGGAAACATGGGCGTTATCATTTTTAAGATGCATGCATTTTTTACTGCAAAGCCGCCATATCTTTGGAACTTCATCACTTTGTTCCCTTGCCTGGGGCAATGCTGGACCTGACACTCAGGATAGATATTTCTCCCACCAATAAAGTTCTGCAAAAGAAAGAAGCCCACGACCAGTGATGTCCCTGGTGCTGAGTGGCTTGTGCTGAACTGATCCCTCCCCTTTTCTTCCCCCTCACTCCCGAGCAGTTTGTGGTGCCTCTGTGAGCTTCTGCATAGTACCACTGAGGATACCAAGTGTCAGCTCGACTCCTAAGTGATGTAGACAATTCCCAGTGAGTTACTTGGACCTTATCAATAAGCCCATTTTTATTTATTTATTTTTTTTTTTGACAGAGTCTTGTGCAGTCTTGGCTGATCTAGAACTCACTACGAAGACCAGGCTTACCTTGAACTCCTGGGCAGTCTGGCTTCCTCAGCTTTCAGAATGCTGGGATTATAGGCATGTGCTTGACTTTCAATGAGACTCTATTTTGAACGCTGAACTCACTGAGTGTTAGCTTGGGCTTTGATCTGTGGTCAGCTTCCACCGTCTTACTCTTTGTCTAGAGCTCCTAGACAAGTGAATGCCTACCCAGAGTGAATCCCCTTTGTCTGGAAGTCCTTTGCTTCTGTAGCTGACTTGTGAGATGCTCACCAGTGACTTGTGTGCTTTTTCTTGCTGTGTGTTTAGCTCACCGACGTGTATACACAGTCACCATCGCTGAGCCGTTATTTCACCTCCGCTGACATAGTGGACTTCAGGTAATGTCGGGGACCAGCCACAGCAAAAAATACCTCTCGCCAGGGTAAAGGCATGGGACTTAGAAATACAGTACAGAATGTGAATACTCAAATGAAAATAATAAAACGGAGAAACATATAGGATAATACTGGGAGGGAATTCCATTGAGTACTGAAATTTCGCCCGTTGTGCCCGCATTTAATTTCCAACTGCTTAAAATACCCCTGACCCCAAAAAGGTAGGAGTAAGACAAAAGACTGCATTAACATGATACAAGGGAGTGAACATACCAATTGAAAGTCACAGGCTACATTCATAGTTAAACGTTATATTGCTAGAACAAAACAAGTCATGCCTACACCCTAGACCAAAATATCTCTGTAGGCAAACCCCTCCCTGGGTGGAATCCAAAGTTCCATAAAAGGAACTGGAACTTAGTTGGATCCTTAGACTTTTGTTTGAGGTAGGAACAAACTACTTCTCTATTCCTGGAGCACAAGGGCTGGCAGTTGACCACACCTGTTGACAATAACCTTGAGAGAGCAGAACTCTCTGTTCAATAGCTAGGTGGGATCTTTGTTTGAGGTAGAAGTACTACAACCTTTAAGGAACTAGAGTAAAGCTCCAACCCTCTGACCTTTGGTCACCTCTGACCTTTGGCTCACATTTTCGGGCCTTCACAGGGTTAGAGCACAGAACTTTACCTCTTGCTCCAAAGAACACCCGCCCACCTTCTCAGCCCATCACTGTTCACCCACCCGCAGTGATTTCCCTGAGTCCTGGTGCAGGGAAGGGGCCAATGATAGAATCACAGTATCATGCTGGACTAGGTCCTGGAATCCACTTAGCTCAGCTGCTATCTCACAATGCAGAAAAAAAATGGAAATGACAGGAATAGACATAAATCTAATTCAGAAATAGACATAAATCTCAGAGAGTGATGTACCAGAAGTGACATGATCTATGTGCCACAAAAGTGATCTAGGATTATGTTCTCCTCATTTAATATTAAGAAAATAGAGACACACCTGTCAGTCAAGTCTATCTTCTGCCTCCTTTCTTTACTGCTGCCACCAATGACTAATTACACTCACTTCTACAGAATTAACAACCCTAACAGTTTGCCTTGATTTTTTCTGTGTACATATTTACTATACACAGTGTGCATGTATGTATATATATATAAATTTTTATTCCATAAAATTTTTGATAGTTTGGAGATATAGACCAAAGGGTGTGTGTATGTGCATGGGTGCATGGGTGTGTGTGTAAGGAGTCAGTTAATTAATTATAGTTTTATATCACAGAGATTACTGGAAGTATCTTAAACAAGATTTATGTGACAAAGCCTTGTCAATTGTTCCTCAGGTGTCACTGAGAGGTAGTCATCAAAGTCAGTGTTATCTATTGAGATTCTCCCACTCAAGCTCATAATATTGGGAGAACTGTGGGAAGCATCTCACACCAGTGGTGACCTGATGGGGGAGGACGAGAAAGGATCTGAAGTCTAAGGCTGTCTTCATTCATCTTCACAAGTCTCTGTAGGCACCCGCTGCCCAATTCTGACCATATTGCCTCCAATCCTAAGTCACTGGCACAAAAATGCAAGCAGGAAAAGAAGATTTGCATAGTTGGACCTCACACACTTGGCTTGATCCATCTTTCAAGGTCGCTGCCCTTGCACGTGAAAAGACATCCCTGTCCCTTGTATGCACATTTACATCTACTGAGAGTTCTTTACCTCAGACCAGGCTGACTCAACAGGAACTTGAAAATACTGTTTGCTGTATCAGTCGCTAGACCCACTCCAGTGGTGGGCTCCTGTGGTAAAGCCCACAGGGAAACATCTCTCAAAGTTCTGCCTTTTATAAATCAGCCAGAGGAGGGGGTTGGGGCTGGGGAGACAGAGGTCACAGAGATGGAGTTCTCAGACTGCATCGGGCAGCTTGATGCTCTCACTTTGCTCCCAGTTTGATCTTCTGAAAGTCCACCTCAGGTCCTTTTCATCAACTAGCCCATGTCCTTAGCAGTGTGCATACAGAACTGCTGCCTGTCTGCCTGTTCATCCTCCGTCGTGATAAATCACATTGCTAGGGGATAATTCAGGTCACTCTCAAACTCTGGTAGCTGGACTGGAGATAGAAAACGGGCTTTTAAGACTGCCTTTAGTGGCATCCGGGTACTTGGGCTTTGTTAGAGTCTAAACTTCACTTTTTATTTGGTCCACAGAGCTTGGCACACTTCTTTGCTCTTGGGGAAAGTCTGCAAACTGAGTTATCCCCTGAATTATAAAATGGACAGATGGTAGCCTATGTGACATCTGGCCTCAAGAGGGAGCTCTTTGCCTATCCTTAGCAGAGCAGCGGCCTGATTAACTCCAGAGACTGAAGCCTCTATAATACTCTGCCTAGAAGAATCTCTCTGATGTGACTGCTTATTGATTTTTTTTTATTGCTGAGCCTAATCTGGGTCATCTTAACCATATAACTAGAATAACTGTGAGGAAGCCTCTATAGGGCAGCTTAAGCTACTAATTAAGGATAGATCTATAATTATTTTTCACTATAAAAAATTGGAAAAAATGTGTGCTAAAAGATGAAAAGGTTAGGGCCTCCTTGGAGTTGAACATTTCTTAGGTCTCATTAATAAAAGATTAATAGTTTGTCATCATGTCTTAGGGGGTTCTGGAAGTGGATATAGGGGAGTATTACCCCCAAACACAGGAGGTAGGAGTCACTGCTGGAGCACAGGGCATTTTTCTGTGTGTGTGTGTGGGTCACAAGGTCTGGAGCTAGCTCAGGGTAATGAGCCTTGGCTCAGACCATAGTCATGTTTATAGGTTAACTGGTTAAACCTGGGGGAGGGTGTGATCAAAGTGTGTGTGTGTGTGTGTGTGTGTGTGAGAACTTACGAAAGATTAAATAAATAAACATTTTAAAAGAACTCATTAAACTGACTAGCTCTGATGCATACACATAATGGCAACACTGAGGACAGGGAGATGAGCATAAAGGAGGAGAGGCCAGGCTTCCTGCTTGCCCCTACAGGAGGAAAGGCTGATGTACGTGGGTGCTGCGCCAACTCTCAGTCTTCCTTTATATAGCTGGGCTGTGTCCTTCCCTTTCAAAGGTGGACCCCTAAAGTGTGAGCACTTGGTGATGGTTGTGTGATGGCCTGAGGAGGCGGGGTCAAGGGCAGTGTGTTCTCCTAGGCCAGTGCACCCTCTGAAGCTGCTTACAGGAAGATGTGGAGCGGCTTCTGAGCCTCGCTGTGATTCTAGTTATTCACCGTAATGTCTGTCTGTCTGTTTCAATGATTTGGCCTCCAGCGTTGAAAACGCCACGGTAACCTATCACTTGCAGTTCGGAGTTCCAGCTGAAGATGATGGCTTCATGGAGTTCATGATGAGTGAAGAGCTGGTGCTTGGCATTGTGCGACAGAATTTCCACGATAAGAATCTGTCTAGTTGTGAGAGTCTTGGGCTGGACGCAGAATCTCTCTTGCTCTATGGTAAGTAGAGAAAGCAAAGAATTAGGACCTGGAATGCCAAGCCAATGGACTGGGGCAGGTGACGTGGCTTGGCATCTGCCTTGTGCCAAACCTTTATTCTACTTATTCTTCCACAAGCCAGTCTTACTCTGGAGCTTGCAGCCTGTACGCAGACGGAGTAGTGAGAAAGCACTGTAGGGAAAAGTAGGCCTTGGGGACTGGGAAGCCCACACAGAACAGCAAACTCTCCGTGTAGTGCCCACCAGGGCCAATGTGAGGACTTCCACCTAAGCCACCACATCCCTCGTCCATTTCTCCTGGCACACGGAAGGTGGATTGAGGTGCTCATACGTTAGTTATTGCCACAGTTGGAGTACATAGGAGGGTCAAATGTCAAAATGCCTTCATTATCCAAAAGACTATCACATATTTGTCAGCAATCATACCAAAATAAATTAATATCCACTTATTTTGCAAATAAAAATATAAACTATTTTGCAAATAAATTAGCATCCAAAAAGGGAAATGCTATTTGCCTTTTGAAGAGTGTTCAGTGGGCATGCATTCTACCTATATGCATGTGTGTATTTGTGTATGCACACAGAGAGTAAAATTTCTCTATTCATAATTAATGGCCATTCCAATTTGATCTACTATTAGATACTCCAGGAAGCCAAATGTTTCAACAAATGTTGAAAATAATTTTGGTTTCTGAAAATTTAGTGACTGGCTTAGTTTCACTTCTGTTGCTGGGATGAAACCTGATTTCAGGTTCCAGTTCGTGATTGCAGGGAACTCGGGGCAGCAGGAACTTCAAGTTTCTCATTATTATCACAACCACAGTCAAGAGTAGAGGGAAATGAACGCACTTATACTTAGTGCTCAACTGTTCAACTGTTTTCTCTACTCTCACCCCATCCAGAGCTCCAGACTGCAGAGTGGTGCTGCCCCCTTTCAGACAGAGTCCTCTCACATTAATTAAGGCAATCAACACAGCAGCCCCACCTCCAGACAGGCCCACAGGCCAAGATGACCTGGGCAACCCCTCATTGAGATTATCTTCCCAGGTGATTTCAGTTCGGGTCAAGCTGACAGTGGAAAGAAACTAGCATGGCGGTAACTTTGATTTGTCTTTGTTTTCTTTCTAGAATGAAGTGGTGGAGGCTGGTCTGTGTCAGAAAGCAGTGCTCTGCAGTTTTGGAAGGAAGAGAATTCAAAAACCTATCTTGTAGTGACCAGAAGGAGGAGACAGCCTTCCCACTCATGCTGCACAGATAGGGAGCCTGGCTCCATTTGCTGAATTCGTGAGAGCTGTCCCAGCTGGACTCAGGAGCTAGATGAGGTCTGGGGTGAACCACAACCTGAGATTCCTGCTGCCTTTGAAGCACTGGCTGCCTCTGCTCGAGCATGGGTGCTTTTTCCTGTAGTACAAGCAGAGTACCTGGCTGTTAACTGTGCTGATGGGGCAAGGCGAAAGCAAATAGTCAGGGGATGGGGAACCGAGTCAATCGTTCATTCAAGCCCTCTCTCCACTCACAGTTATATTTGATAGACCTCTAAGCAAAGGATGGGAGGAATAAGGAAGATACTTCTAAGACCTAAGGACCATAACTCTTCATCTACCTCTGCCACCTATTCCTGGGTGTATGAACAACTGAACTCAGCCATAGCACTGAGTGTTACTTATAGAAATAAGTTAGATGCATCTTGTTTCTCTTCTCTTCATTGTTCCTAAGATGCCTCAGTATCCTTTCTTTGGAAAACATAAGTCTGTGAGCTCTGAACACGCTGCCATCTTTTAAGGTTGCCACCCATTCAGATTTTTATTACTGTCACTGCTATTTTATATAAAAGCCATCAAAGGATCATTAGCACTGCTTAATTTCTGCTACTGATACCACATGCTGGCTTTGCATTGACTGGTGTAGGACACAGTTGTTTCTTGACTTTTTACTTGTGTGTCTTGCTGCAGATGATTGCTAAGCAGAGACTCTCTGTCCTTTTGAAACTGTCAAAAGAGGCACGCCTGTCCTTTGGCAGGCCACGAGGAAGTTAGTGACTATATCGGTCACATGTAGATAGAGAATGCCTGTCATAAGGGAATAGAATATTTGTTTTGTTGGGGAAATTGTCTTCCTGGAAATTCTGGGGTAGAGAGTTTCATTGTGGAATGAGAAATTTCCCAGCCTGATACCTCAGATGGATTAGCCGTGGATGCAGGTCACTGTGGCAGGCAGCTGTGTATGAGTTTGCATCAAGTGTAGGGTTCTGACCAATGTGAATTTGCTTTCTTATTTATCTACTATATGTATAGTAATAATAATTTCTATATAGTAATTTATTATTTCATTTTCAGTATAGTGCCTTAAACTACTAAAACGGGTGGATTTTTCTTCTTCCCCTTTACTTTTTATGTCAAATGTGAACCTCTCTGTGCCTCCACTTTTTGGAAAGTAATGAGGAATTTTAATATATAATGCCATAGAAGCATTTACAATAAATTATTTTTTTGCAACTGTGTTGTTTTATCATCTGCCTCTCAGGCCTTCTCTCTGTAAGATTATATGTTAGGTGGGCTTTGTCTTGCGGAAAATGGGGATAGAAGTGATTGTGTGTGTGGAGGCAGCTTTCTCTTCTGTGTGAATAAAATGAAGCCCAATTGGACCAGGCTGGGCTGGGATTGGCTGTGGCCTCTCATTTCTCTGCAGTCCTTCTTTGCCAAAGTGTTACAGTATCAATCTGCAATGTCTCCCACTGACTTATGTGTTCAACATTAGTGATACTCTTTGGAGAAACCGTATAACTGTTAGGAAGTGGGCCTCACTGGCCCTAGGAGACTGCTACAGGCAACCACTGGAAAGTTGTAGCCCAGTCCACTTTGTCCAAGCTTCATTTTCTGCTTCTCAGTCCACCATAATGTGGAATTCTCCCCTCCCCTGCCATGCACACG
>PVIU01014526.1:0-51275 GCA_004026605.1 Ondatra zibethicus | reverse complement strand
AGGGCCCAAAGATTAACAGCATACCCAATCAACAGGAAATAGTCTAGAAAACTAAACCCACATTTCCCCCCAAAATGAGTTAGGAATATTTATTATTATTTAATGGAGTTGGTAGTTACAAATTGCTACTGGTCATAGTTAAGAAAAAAGCTAAATAAAGGAGTTAAATTCAAACATCTCTTTCTAAAGGAAAAATGGGGGATAGAATATAAAAGGGTAGAAAATTCTTTAATCCAAAAAAGTAGCTAATAGTCTTAAATATTTAAAATTGGTATGGATTTTTATATATTGATACAAATGTAATGTTTGTTTTGTTATATTATATATGTTTCTTCTCTTGTTTGGGTTATTGTGCTTATGTAACTCATTTAAAAATGTAATGTATAATTAAAAATAAAGATTAATTCTCATCTATAGTAATTGGATATATTTTCCAGGTCATTAACAGATATATTTAGATAGATAGATAGTCTTGAATCACTTTAAAGACCCACAGAATATGACATTTAATATGTTTAAGGCATCTCACAACAGCAAGGCACTTCTCCTCCTCACTGCACCATTCTACTTCAGAGTAGCTGATGGGTATCAAAGAAACTCCATATGGAGCTTGTTTTCTTTATAGCAAAAGCAAGCCATGTGGGCAAAGAAACTGCTCTTGTCTCTATTGCTGACAGTTACTGTCTAAACTGGGCCTGCAGGACACAAGAATGGTGACTGTTGAACTTTGCCAAGAAAAGGTACAGCAATCCTTCAAATTTTCCTTTTTTATAGGAAAGTCTTTCAGATATGCTAGGCCTGTAGGCCAGAGTTGGATGCCCCAACATTATGGAGGAACTTTGAGTGACTGTCCAGGTAGCCTGATGTCTCTCTCTGTCATGAGGTAATATTTCATCATTCTCAGACCTTTGATGAAGTTAAAGACTACACAGTTAAAATTTGTGTTAATTATAATAAAAGATAGATTAGGTATAAAACTTTGGACTCACAAGATAAGATAGATAATAAAATATTTTCTCTAGTTTTGTCAAATGCAAATGGACTAGATATTATAACTGTCATTCTTATTTAATAAATGTTTTGTTATATGTAATCTTACTATGTTAAAGTTAAAACCTTCATTTTTAAGTAGACAAAAGGGGAAATGCTGTGGAATAATCCTTTTGTATACGGTGAAGATTTGTCACTCAGATTGGTTTAATAAAAAGCTGATTAGCCAGTAGCCAGGAAGCAAGTGTCCAAACTAATGAGGCTAAGATGAAGAAGGGCAGAATTAGGAGAGATTCCACTCCACTCGAGGCAGCCGATCATGTTGAAAATGAAGTAACAAGCCATGAGTCATGTTGCAAAGCATAGATAAGAAGTATGTGTTAATTGAAATGTATGTTAGGTAGTAACAAGCCTAAGCTATCAGCTGAGCATTTGTAAGCAATCTTAAGTCTCCAAGTTGGTTATTTGGGAGCAGCTGGTCAGGACAGGAAAACTCTACTCACACTAAGACCACTTTTCTCTTTCAAATAAGTACAAAGAGTTTTACCAAAAATAAGGCTGATCTGAACTGTCTTGCTTGGTTATTAAGACAGCATTTTTTTTTCTACCTGAAGGGAGTGTGAAACTTTTATCTGATTTCAAATAGTCTTCACACTGAAAAATGGTTAATGAATTACTCCTTTCAAAAACATTTCACTCTCATAAGGAATTCCTCCAAGACATAAATCTTTTTATATTCATAAACAAATAAATGTATAGTATTGGAATGTTCATCATTGAGATTTGTCTTTGAGGCATAGAAGAGATTTAAGAACAACAAAGAGCTAGTTTCCATAAAGCCTATTCTCAAAGTCAGCTTATTGTCCCCTGTTTTGAGCCTGAGAATATTTTTCTTTATGTATTCTCCAAGGGATTCCATGGTGGAGCATTATTGCTGTAAGTTGCTGACTAACAGAACATATTATCTACTCAAATGCAGTTATAGTAATACTCTACCTTTGTCAACTAAGCCAAGTGCAACTTCTGTACATTCATCTGTAGATAGAATGACTCTCACATTAAAAGGCAAAGGAGCTATATCTGAAATTGTCAAGAATATGTCCCCATTGTCCTTCCTGCACAGTGTTCAAGGATGCAGTGACTCATAGTTCCTAGTAAGACTCCAAGAGGATATGGATTTTCACATGCTATGGTCCAAAGTAGAAACATTATCTCCTAGCTCTGCCTCTAAGAATGATGTGGCTGGCAAGCTATTGCATATTACTTTCCTGACTTCATATAATTTACAAATGAATTATAAGCACACTTACATGTCTTCTATGGCAGAAATCTGCTTTCATGAATATACCTCTGAAAATTAAAATCTTTTTGGATTCCAGTCACTATTGCTCTTTGTTTTGCTTTTATGTGACATGGTCTAATGCAGCATATGCTGGTCTTGAACTCATGATTGCTCTGTCTCCAGCTCCTAAGTACTGAGTTATAGTACTATCATGTTAGGTGCTGCATATTATTTTTTATTGTTACTATTGTTCTAGTTATGTAAATCTATATGGTGTGCTCATCCATATTGGCACATACACTTAAATAACAACACACATGCAAATTTATGCACAATGACATATACCACATACACATTTATGTGGGGGTGTGCTCATTTTTCTAGGCATGTAAGAAGACTAGAGGTTGATTTCTGGCTGTTCTAAAAATGTATTAATCTCTTCACTATTTTGTTGTTTGAGACAGGGTCTTTCACTGAACTTGGAACTCATAATTTTAGATAGCCTACCTGCCAGTGAGCTCTGAGGTTCTGCCTATCTCCACACTCTTATGCTGGAGTTACCAGTGTGTGCCACAATGCCTAGCTTTATTGTGGGTCTAGTGGGCTGAACTCAACCTCAAGCATATGTAGCAACACTTTATCCAATGAACTAGCTTTCAAACACAACTTTGACTTCAAAAACACTTAGTCTGTGATCTAACCCTTCCATTGTTAATACTATACATGCCAGAGACATTCTCTCTCTCTCTCTCTCTCTCTCTCTCTCTCTCTCTCTCTCCAGCAAAATCTATATCTTTAATCACACAGACACACACACACACACACACAATCTTATGGCTACTGATGAACATCTCTGGTTTGTTTTATTTTGTTTGTTTGATTGATTTTGTTTGTTGTGTTTAATTTTTTAATTGCCAAGATGATTTTAGGACCTTGCTAATAGTCCTGAAGAATAATCACTGTCCCTATACTATGGTCAATGTATCCCTATCCTATGGAGTCAGTTTTCTGCTCAGAGTCACCATGGCTTCCATAACCTTCCATTTTTATTCTGATTACAGGATGAATGTGGCTTCTGAGAGATCACATCATTTCAGTGTCCTCTTTAGTTCTGGCCATTTGCATTTTCTTTTATCTCGGTCTGAAGTTTTTAACTCCTGCATTCACTTGTTAAATACTTTGCACCGATCTTATTTTGTTTTTAGGCATTCTGCCTCACTTTCCTTATTTAAATTGGTCCTTCTCTGGGAAAACTCTATTCTTTTCTGCTTGTTATGTTCATGACACATATCTCCCACTTAATGCAGTTTGCATTTTAGTCACCTTTGAATTTTCTGGCTTCATGTACCAAAGCCTATGCTCCATAAGTGCAAAAATACAGCTGCCTAAACTTGGTTTATCCTATTGCCCAAGGAAGCATGTGGGATGGGGAGTCTTGATTATCAACTTGACTGCTAAGAGGTAGGGGCCTCTGGAACTGGCTGAAGAAGACCCTCCCCATAGTAGGCAGCACCTTTCAGGTTTGGCCCAGCTATTGAGAGGTTGAAGGTAAAGGTGGGTGCTACATGTCTATTTAATTTTATCTCTGTTTTAGCTGCAATCCTCCATTATATCAGACTACAGTTTCTGTGGCTTCCAGCATGGACTGAAGGCCAGGAATTCTCGAGAAATCCTTCAGGCCTTCAGTGCCAGATTGAGATGGATGAGGTACCCCACCTCATGGCCTGAGAGGCATTCAGTTTCTCAGTCTCTCCAGTGTGCAGAAAGCCATTGTTGGCTTATCCAGTCCACATCAGTAAGTCAGTATACTATATCTTCTTCTTTAATACAGATTCATTCTAGTAATCATGTACCTTGAGGATCCTGGTCATCACTGCAGAAGATAAGACATTTTATAGGGATTCCATAGGCATTCATCAACTGGTTGACTGGAATTTCAAAAAAAAAAAAACCCCAAATTCTGTACATTTCTTATGTGTAGCCCTGTATTCACAAACCCTTGGATTTCCAGGGAATAAGCCTCTGTGAGAGTCCAGCCTGAACCTTTGCCCTTGATATCAGCTTTCCTGCCTCTTTCACCAAAATGAACCTTGCATGCTTCCACAGTCCTCCAATGATTGAAAGACCCATCAGAAACATTTAATCTCCCATGGAAGCAATTTTATCCATATAAATCTCCATCGTTATCAGAAAAAGACATTACAGGGGAGACAAGCTGTTTCCTGAATTACCCAGGATTAGATTAACAAAGTTCATACATTATTAAACTAAGATACTATTAGAATACACTGCCTGATTATGGAATAATAAATAATTCAGCATGATAATTAGCTCATGAATCTCTTAAAAATTCTAAATTGAAAATATTATGAAACAGGACAGAAGGAAAGCTCAGCAAAAAGGTGCTTGCTGCAGAATCATGAGGATCAGAGTTCAGATCCTATCAACCACATAAAAACATTGGTTGTAGTGTACATCTTTGATGCCGGTGCTGGTGTGGCAGAGAGAGATGGATGGGTGGATATCTACGGCTTGCTGGCCAGACAGTCTGGCCCAATCTGCGTGTTCTGGGTTCAAAGCCCTTTATTAAAAAATAAAGCAAAGAGGAGCTGAAGAAAACAGTAGAGGTTGATATATGGCACCCACACACGCACACATGCACACGCACACGCACACACATGAGACACACACAGAGAGAGAGAACAGAGAGAAAGACAGAGAGAGACAGAGACAGAAAGACAAAGAGTAACAGAGAGTCAGAGAGAATTATAAAAATATGTCTCTAATAAATATGAAAGGGACTAAAAATGCTATATACTTTTTACACTAAATTATTTCTACAACTTTTAAAGTAAATTTCAGGTGCAAAATATATGCCTCAGAAAGTTTCTGGAGCAGCATAGTTGAGATTCAGTTATATTCTTTTAGCATCAGTGACTAAACATGCTGCAAGCCTGCTCATAAGGAAAGGATACAACCAATTACATATTTACTCTTCAGTTCATAGGCACATGGACTGAATGTAGGCTGGACTGTCATTGTGCCTAATGCATGAGGAATAGTGATATGGTTAATATTGCCTATCTTTTCACAAAAGAATGCCATCAGTATCCAGAGGTGCCGTGAGAAGACCAGTTATTCTCAAAGGCCAGGGAGGAATATGACTGTGATCATGGCTAGTCTACAGCACAGCACTGAAGGAAAATGACACAATGGTGCAGAGATGGGCAGGGTCAAAATGAATAAACTCTACCAGTACCGAAGAGCATACGCCTTGCACATGTGTTTGCCTTAACAGAAATAATCTTTGTACAAACAAATGTTCCCTTTCCTAATCTCCGCACATATGACTTCATATAACTTAGGCCATATCATGATTAGAATGGATTTTGTCCTAAATCAAGTTCTTGTAAATATAACTGTGCATCGGTAGAGACACATTCTTATGACCAAAAGTGAAATACTGTACCACAGGAGGAGAATGTAGAATCTGAAAATTTATCTAATCCCTAAAATCCCTATCACACCTGATTTGGCAACAGATTCCTATATGTGGCAATACTCTCAGATTAAATGAAAATCACATAACTAGACACCTTCATGAAATACTTAAAGCTAAATGCAAACAAACTCAGTTAAGGCATTGGAAACATGTAATATAGGCAGGGAATGATAAACCAAGACCCATGAGGGTAGGATGAAGAAAGCATTGGGGCATGGGGAGAATGAGAGTGAAGGCAAGAAAGAGGAAGAGAAAATGAGGAAAATGAAAGCGAAGACAATAGTTTGGTGTCATGGAGACAACCTGTGTCTGGCTAGAGCTTTTGTTGCTGTGATGAAGCCATGACCATCATCACTTTGGGGAAAGAAGTGTTTATTCCAGCTTAAAACCCTTGGTTCACAGTCTGCCACTGAGCGAAGTCAAGACAGAAACTTAAATAGAGAAGTAGTTAGAGGCAGGAACTGATGCAGAGACCATAGGGAGTATTGCTTACTGGCTTGTTCCTTGTAGCTTCTTCAGTTTATTTTCTTATGCCCTAGAACCACCTTCCCAGTGATAGTACCACCCACAGTGGACCTAGCCCAACCCTCCCTCCCCCCATCAATTACTAGTTTACAAAATGCATCACAGACTTGCCCACAGGCTGGTCTGGTGGAAGCATTTTCTCAATTGAAGTTTCTTCATCCCAAAAGACTAAGCTTGTGTCAAATTGACATACACTCAACATACAGAATTGAAGAGTCTAATTCCAATAGGTACATGTACAAAAAACTCTTGCACTAAAGATTCGGGGAACATTGTGGAAGAGGGGAAAATTTATGGGAACCAGAGAATTCCTTGAAGATATTTTCTGTCTTAAGTAGCTCAGAAACTGAGAAGACAACTCAAACCAAATAGTAAAATAAAAGCAGAAGTTTTTGCTGAGTTTTGTTAAGGCTGGTGCTAAGAATTTTCAAGAACATTAGCTGAAATATTAAGCAGGTGTCTTCATTTTCTCATTGTACTCAGGAAGAAAACTTATGAGTTCAACTACATGAAAGCAGAGTAGACTTGATCATCTTGGTGCTAGAAAAGGATGGGATTATATTATAAACCTAGCAATAGTTCCACATTAGAAAAGTATGTTACTGGATTTAGATGTAAGTCCTACCAGTGGCTATAGTACATAATAAAAGGGTGTTTGTCTTCTTAAATACACAATTTCCTGCATTATAAATATATATGTATATATGTATATCATTATATATAGGCATATAGATATGGATTAATGTATAACAAATGTACAATATAAAAGATGACTAGATATATCAAAAAATAGAGAAAGTGACAACAGAAGTGGAAACAGAAAGAATCTGATGTGTCGAAGGGGAAATAGGACTCCAGGTTCTATAGACTATAAAGGTTTTCCGTTGCCTTCTGGTGTGATGTGAAGTCTGGAGAGCACCATTTCCAGGCAACAGGTTGACTCTGCTGGATTCTAGAATTTCGAGGTTGTGCCTACCTGAGGAGTTGGGGTACAGTGTAAAATGGGAGTATGTATGAGATGGGGTCTAGCAAGCCTCTCTAGCTATCTGCTACTATCTTGCCAAATGTTAAAAATTCTTATTTTATTTCTAAGAAACTAATTAACTTAATCTCAGACCTATAATATAGTCACTGGAAAAGGAGGGCCAGATAAAGTTAGCCTGTGTTTCTCCTTGTTTGATTTATTTTTCTTTGACTTCTCCCCTCCAACTCCCCCCCCGTGTGTGTGTGTGTGTGTGTGTGTGTGTGTGTGTGTGTGTGTCTTCTTCAATTAGTCTCCACTTTGCTTTTGTTAATGAGACTGAAGTTCATCCATTTGGTTTTTAGGAGCTACTCCTAGGATCTCCCCATCTCTGTCCTCAACCTCCAACCTGCCCCAAGCACTAAAGTTACAAAAGCAGGTCTTGGCACCAGATTTTATATGAGTGCTGAGAATCCAAATTCGACAAGCACTTTACTCACCAACCTCCTCCTCAACCTTCTTCCTATTTGCTTTCTATGAATAAACTCCTTATGTGTCAGTCAAGCAGTATTCTCACAATCTTTCTCCAAAATATCAACATCCATCGGTGCTGAAGGGCAAGCACATGATCTTATTCATCCCTGTGTCTACACGGTTTACCATAGAGTGGTGCTGAAAAAATATTTAGTGAGTTTGACTGAGCAAGTCATTGCCATAACCAGCACCACTGTAATCTTCATGCAATTACATCCTTTCTATTGAGTGATAAGTAGAGCACATGGCAGAACACTCACCTGTTAGAGGTAACTCACCAGCATTAGACCAACTGCAGGAACACCCCTTGCTTTTTTTTTTTTTTTAAAGTGTCCTGTGTGTCTGTGGCTCCTTTTCTGAGCATCATTCTTACTTCCCAGGAGTGTCCTAATACTTCCTCAAGTTTCCACTTTACAGTTTCCCTACTTCAAGATACAACTTTAAAGATTCTAGTTCCTCTGAAATGTCTTCTTTGATCTGCAAGCAAAATTATTTGACTTTCTTTGATCATTTAGTATTTTGATCAGAAATGAAATACTTACAACTCACTTCTATCTTTAGGTTAAATTTTATATTTTTAAGATGACTACAGTGGAGCACCAAACTTTTTAATAATTGTGAAAGGCAAGATTCATGTAATCATTAATTGCCTTATAGCTATCTGTTTTTCATTTTATGTACAAGTTCATTTTGCATAAAATATGAATGGTGCTAAAACTCAAATTAACTTAATTTTAATTTGATATCATTAATTAATTATAAAATTTCACTGTTTGTTCTAAATTTTCCAAATTCTAGAAAATCAAGTACTATTGGTTCACATTCTCTCAAAACATATGAGCTGGCCCTGAAACATTTCAGGTTTAAATTAGGAAAGACAATCAAACACATATCTTGAAACAGCTTCTTTTAAAGATTTATTTTTTGTTTTGTTTTATTTTTTATGTGAGTGTTTTACCTACATGCATGTATGTACACCATTTGTGTGCTTGATGCAGGCCAGAAGTGGATTTTGGGCGCCCTAGAACTGAGATTAAAGACAGTCGTGAGCAACCATGTAGGTGCTGAACTGGAACCCTGGTTCTCTGAAGAAGCAACCGGTAATTCCAACTGCTAAGTGATCTCTATGGCCACTTGAAGTAGCTTTTACAGCATTCTAAAATAATGTGTGTGTGTGTGTGTGCGTGTGTGTGTGTGTGTGTGTGTGTGTGTATGTATGTGTGTATTAGAGAGAGAGAGAGAGGAATGCACAGTATCCTGATATGTAGATTTGTCAGTTATTTGAAAGTGATATCCACAGTGAAAGGCTATGTGATAGCTTTCTTGTCAAACCACATGGAAGTGACAACCTTCTATGACAATGAGTTTTTCTGGTAAGAGTTCAAGAACATTCTGCAATTGAGGAAATTCCAAAGGCTTGTCATAATACTGTCAGATCTCTAGTTTCTGGTAACATACATAAGCAATCTCGAACTGACTCATGAACATGAGGGTGTCTCAGTTGAAATGCCTTGAAGACCAGCCATCAGGTTATCCAAATCTAAATGAACTAAGGATGACTTGAGTGAAAAGATGCGCTTACAAATAAAAACTGCTTTAGGAAATAAAAAAAAAAAAGCATTCAAGAGCTTGGTAATTAGACATTGTTTTACTTATCTCCATAGACATTCCCTCAAGAAGTTTGATGCCACACCAAGATACTTCCCCTGCCCTCTTTAGGAATGTCATTCTCATATTTGTTTGGGTGGGGAGATAGGAGGGTGGGGAAAACAAGAATTCCTTGCTGTGCAAAATTGGCTAACATTTAGCTCTATTCACTCATAAGGAAGACATCTGTCATGTGTCAGCTGCATGTGTCAGACAGCAGTTTTACATGTTAAAATGGGAGAGAGATGAAGAAAGAGAAATCTCAAAAGAACAACAAGGAGACTTGAGACTTGGGGAAGAGTTTTCACAAGTGAGGCGTGCACAGCTGTGCATTGGGAAGCACTGGGAGATGATGACTTGTAGCCATTTATGAGAGCACCATGCTATCAATGGAATCAGGAAACCACAGAACAGTCAGTAACTAAGCTAGCCTATACCACTGGAATGTTGGTATGTGAATCAGCCTTTCCAAATACTCTACTCTTGGCTTGTTGAACAACAAGCTTTGACATTCATGGATATTGGTTCATATTGAAAAGAATGGATCCAGATCACATGTTTGAACATGGGGATAGTAAGGTCCTTTTATAGTGAGGACAGAGAAACTGTCGCTTTCTTCTAATCTTCAGCCCTTCCCCCACTTTAATTTATTTCCAGGCAATGGAAGAGAGTACATTGCCAGTTTTTTCTATAGGAATGGTGTAAGTGTCTGTGTTTTGTGTGTTCAAGGATGGTGTAAGTGGTGCTTTCCTATTTTTCACATGATGAGGACAAAGCTAGGAAAATGGGTAAGCAGAAAATTTAGATGTAGGCAAACAAGAATATGTATCTGGTCACAGTTCCCTATCTCTGTCATATGGAGTCCTCTGTCTAGTCTTACCATACTGTATACCAAACATACAGGCAAAGAATCCCCAAGAAGTCAGTTGACCTGAGTTAAGTTCCATAATTCTGACAAGATAGAGAATATACCATTAAAATTGAAAATTACCATTGGCATAGCACTGAGAGTTTCCCTGATGCTGATGCACTGTTAGTGAGTTGTTAGCTGGCTTCTTCCAGAATGTTTCTAAAACTTTCACATTTATCACAGACACAGACAATTAACTCCACATTTTCCTTGTATTAGGGCTGTTGTGACAGAAACACAAACAAGAGAAATTGATCACCTCATAGTTCTAGATTCCAAAATCCAAAGTTGGGGTGTCTTTAGAGTTAGTTCCTTGGATGCTCTTGCAAACTTCTCTCCAGCTTCTTGTGGTTTCTGACCATTCTTGGTAATTCTGTGTTTAGGAATTGTCGCTCAGATTTCTGCCTTCATCTTGACAATTCTTCACCTGTGTGAACTTTCTTTTGCTGTAGGGACACCAGTCATACTGGCTCAGCATGCCCACAACTGACCTCTGCTTCATTTGTTTATTTTGTTGAGAACCTTTTCGCAAAAGCAATACATTATGAAGTGTCCAAAACATTAAAACAAACATTGCAATTTCTAAATCTATTGTCCGTTTTCAGATGTGGTCCCCAGTGCACAAAGTATTGTAATTTACATAAATTCACAAAGGAATAACTTGGCTACTGTATGAGTATCAAGCTCATTGAATGTTCCAGGAAGACCAAGGAATCCATCTGTCTCAGTTTCTCCAATACTCAAATTCCAAGCACATGTCTCTAATCGGAGTTTCTCATCATCCTCATCCTCATCCTTGTCCTTGTCCTTGTCTTCCTCACCCTCTCTGCCTCCTCTGCCTCCTCTTTCATGGCTTCTGGAAGTTGAAATCAGGTCCTCATGCTTGTGTGACAGACACTTTGCCAACTGCACTTTCTCCCCAGCTCAATTTTTAATCTTTTAAGATCAAAGTTAGAGAAAATAAGTAGAGATTGTTTCAAGACTTTTTAACTTAATATAACTTGGTCTCATTTGATGAAATATTAATTTCTCCCACACTATTCCAAAGTAACAACTTTAAGATGATTTAATATAAGTATATCATTGCTGGCTTTGAGTAAAATTTGGGATTTTTATCTAATTAACTATGGTGTGAATAATCATTTTATATCAAGCTGCCTCCTTCTCTTTTGCCTATCTTTCTTTGTTGCTTTGTATAGTATCAAAACATGCAAGAGTTAAGACAACATTCATATATTCTAGTGGTGTGCTCAGACATGGTTAAAGGCACAACTTTGCAAAAATGCTAATTCATCTGCATCAACTTGAAATAAACACAGAAAAAGAGACAAAAGGGAACCTCCAGGATCTTTCAAAAAGCCGTTATGTAGGAAAGGCTTGACTTCTGCATTTCTCTTAAACAGTGATAGAAATGCTCGAAAAAATTCTGTTTTAATGTCCTCAGTTCCTAAGAAGGAAGGTGCTATTCCTTTCAGTTTGTTTCAATCTCTTGGAAGTGTCATTCAGATCCCACAGTTGGTCCACAGCATCAAAAAGTAAGAAAATTTCAGCTAATTATGGACATGATTTACAGCATCACTAACACCTTTTGTGCCCTTGGTACCTACAACTGTATTTTAAGTACAAAATAATCACACTGATTCTGACTTGTGAAATAAAGGAGCCTAGTCTAAAGAAGCAAGCATGCTTTGCTTTGCAAATAAACCAGCCTATACCTGACTCATGCATACATTTTTACTCTCTCAAGTGGGAGACTCTATTTTTAGACCACTCCTTAAGAGCCACCACTAGGTCACTATTAGATGCCAGAGACAAATGGCTGCATTGCTTTAGGAAATGTAAGGTAGCCTCAGAGGTCAACATAAAAGACTCCAGACTTCTGTGCAAACTGAATAGCTTGGAAGTCAAGTCTCAGTCTGTGAATTTGCTGAACTACTTATAGTCCCCTCTATTTATGATTTTCCCCCTGTATGAGGAGAAATGAAATTTTTCCAGTCTAAACTGTTTTTCCCATTTGTAATTCTCAAATTCGGAGGCAGTCACCGTGTTGACTCAAGTGAATCTCCTCTTTGGGCTGTGAATCTGGTTGTTTTTTTTTTTTTTTTTTTAAGTCAGACTCGGAGCTTTGAAAATGTATTAACAGTTCCTACAGACATGACTCTGAACTATAAAGACAGGCCAGGTTCCCATACACATTTGACTCGCTATCTTTGACTCTCAATCTACTAACCCCGATCAGCCAAGATTTCCTTCTTAGCCCTCTCCTCTTCTCTTAATCATTTCTCATGTTTATAGACAGTTGAATTGCTCAGTAAGAATCAATCATTCCATGAATGTCTTCATTGCTTATACATAGTAAAGCTTAGAGAGCAAAGTCTATCATAAACTTCTGCAAGCATAGGAGGCAGTGATCCATCCTAATGCACAATAGCTTTTCAAGAAGAGTAACTATCTCATTCTGATAACTAATCTAATTACAGTGACTCAACAAAATGAGTACTTCATATGCATGTGAATTAGTATTAAAAATTGTATAGTTAGTAATAAAAATATTGAAATTTTTAATATGAGTTTACTGGATGAAAAAAAAAACAACTGATTTCATGTCCTTAAGCAATAATTTTAAACATGGTTGTTCTAATGCTGCCTCTAATGTAACAGATCATCGAAGATGATTGGATCTACATAATCTAATAGCCTTTGCTCCAAATAAGATATAAACCATGTTTATCCTTTGCTGGATTATAAATCCCCAAATAGCATTATTTAGAATGCCAAATTGAGAGCTAATGATATTATTCATTAGCATGCATTCTTTATTGAATCCTAATTTAGATATGCAAAACTATGGTGGCTTAGCTGACTGGCACCTAGAGAGTCAAAAACCCAGTTCTACGGCCAGGTAGATGGCTCATGGGATAAAACCACTTTCCAACAAACCTGAGGATTTGAGTTACATTTTCATAGCTCTTTGGTGGAAGGGAAGAACCTAATCTCAAAAACTATCTCTGATTTTCATACACATGCCCTAGAAGGTGTACCAATCTCCCATAAAATGATGTGGGATTCCTCTCTGTATGCTATGAATATGTTTTATTATCATTGGTTAGTGAAGAAGCTACTTTGGCCTATAGCAGGGTGAAATAGAACTAAGCAGAAAAAACTAAATTGAATGCAGGGAGAAAGAAGGCAGAGTCAGAGAGACGCCCTGTAGTTGACGAAGGAGAAAGATCCCAGAACCTTACCAGTAGGCGACAGTCTCATGGTGATACATAGATTAATAGAAATGGGTTAATTTAAGATGTAAGAGCTAATTAGGAAAGTCCCTGAGCCATTGGCCAGGCAATGTTGTAATTCATATAGTTTCTATGTGATTATTCGGGTCTGGGCAGCTGGGAACTGTAAGCACAGTCTCCGTTTACAACAAAATATAGATAAATGTAATCAAAAGACTTTTAAAAACTCATTTTCATAGCTACAGCCATTAAAGAATCATTTCACCAGAAAAAAATGTTGCTAAAGACCTCTTTTACAAAAAACTCTATATTAAGAATTTAAGGAAGACATTACTGTTTACCTTCTATCTATACCAACAAAAGACAGAAGTTATAATCTGTGTGTCTATACATGACCCAGTGATGAGAAGGGGAGAAGATATTTCAAATCCACAACAGCTCTTTTCTGAGAATCAAGGATGCACTTAAGTGATATAGATGAGAAGAAGCACAAGATTAAAAAAGAGGCTAGCTATCATCAGTTAATTTAGCTAATTGTCTCATCTTTAAATATATATTATAATTTCTTTTGTAGCAACAAATGCACAACTTATAGAATAGTATCCAGATCTTTTTCTCACAAACTTAAATTTCAATATCTTTGTATTTTAACCAAAATAATAATAAACACTGTTAATAATAGTGGGGCAGTAGACACAAGACATTTATAAACTATTTCATGTCATTATGTACTTTCTTTAGCCAAAATACTATTTTTAAATACAACATCAATAGACATGCTAATGTGTAGGACAGAAGTGTTATGGGGCCTCACCCATAAACAAAGAATTGCAGACAACTAAAGAATAGTAAAAGAAGGAGAAATAATTTTCTCCAGAATGACACTCCTAATTGGTTATCCAAGACCAAGATATCAGCCATGAAACAATATACTTACAAATAAAACTAAGGGAACTGATGATATGTGTGTGTGTGTGTGTGTAGTATAATTCAGTAATATGAATGTAATATGTATATATACATATATATATATATATGACAAAAACAATAAAATGAAAAGAAGCCAGAATTTGAGAGAAAGCAGGGGGAGCAGGTATATGAGCAGGTATATGGGGAGAAGAAAGGGAAGGATGGAATTATATAATTGTGTTTTAATTTCCAAAAATTAATTTAGAAATATCTTTAGAACCCGAGCAACATTAAGGTTTTTGTATTGGATGAGGGGAGGAAGTGGGAACTTGGATTGGTATGTATAATGAAAACCAGAAAGTTTGTTTTTGTTTTTTGAAAATAAAATTTCTGTAGGGAAAAAAAATAAAACTAATACACAGTTACAAACTTTACCAAATGTCAAAAGTAGAAGTTCCACCAAGTTTACTTATGTTTTCCTAGTGTTCCTTTTATGGGAAAGTCTGAACTCGGCAGAAGTGACTCATGTTTGCTCTGTGGGCTCCATTCAGAAGGACAGGCAATTTGACACTACTACTTAGTAACCCAGCATTAAGTTCATGATAAATATTACTTACTTGAGTGTCTTATGAACAATGCTTTTAAGGATCTTTATTCTTAAATACATGATATGTCTTCCTTGTTGAGGTTATTATATTTTAACTTTAGGAATATCTGTGTGTTTGTATGGTCACATTGAACATCTTTCAGGTTTTGGTTCTGTCTGTCCACCACTATGTAGGTAGGTCCCAGTGATAGAATTCAGATTTTGTTAGGCTCATCGGCAGAAACCTGTGCTTCACTACCCAAAATGCACATGTTTCTGATATACAGACTACTGAGATGTTGTCAACACATATAATATCCTATTATCACAAATGGTTTCAATGTACAAAACTGGGATTTATCTTACAAGTGATTAAAATCTCTTAGACATTGCCATATAATATCTTCTAAGCCCTTAGCTCTGTGTACATCAGACACATCTCATTGACTTTTATGTACCCTGGCCAGTGGAGGTCCACCCTTTTCAACTGCATCCTATTATTTCTAAGTTCTCTCTGTCATTATTTTCCTGCCCCTTGACCCATGAATCGGTATGATTGTGATTGATAGGAACTCTGTTACCAACATCAAGTTATGAATTTGCATTGTTCTATGGGTCAAAAGAGAAATGATTGTTGCCCGTTAACCTTTGGAGTTTTAAGAATCCAATTTGCCTAATGGCTCTTATTTGTGACTTGAGGTCCTGAGCTGCATCATTTCTCTCTCAGAACCTGATGCTCAGATTCACAGGGTCAGACTACAGAGATGGGCATCAGCTGTGCTCTAAACACTGTTTTCAAGTCCAGGCTAAATGGCAGGATCTGCCAACCTTACAAAGATAAAGTGCTGATGTCTACTGATGAAGGGACCCCCCTTCCTTGTGTGTGTGTTCATGAGTACTCATGTTTGCTGGCACTCAAGGATGGATTTGAACTGCACAAAGAGGTCGGAGGTTGATATCTGGTGTCTTCACTTATCTCTTCTCACGTTAATTTTTGAAATAAGGATATGTCATTGAACTTGGGACTCTTCTATTTATTCTGACTGACTGCCCAGGGAGCCCAGGAATATGTTTATCTCTTTCCACTCAGCACTAGAATTACAAATAGTGGAACTGAGCTTTCTTCTGTTGGGAATTCTCTTAGCAAAAAGGCAGGGAGACCTTGATCTTCTGATAAATAAAAGCAGTATAATACATATATGTCTGCCTGTCTATCTATCTATCTATCTATCTATCTATCTATCTATCTATCTATCTATCTATCTATCTATCATCTATCATCTATCTCTATCTACCTATATATGATATCTTATCTATCTACCTACCTATCTGTTGTCTATCTATCTATCTATGTATCTATGTATCTATCTATCTATCTTTCTTTCTATCTAATCTATGTATCTATCTATACATGCATATACTCATAAATGACAAATATGTATGGGTCATAGATAGATAGATAGATAGATAGATAGATAGATAGATAGATAGATAGATGTATTTAGAAGAAATCAGAAACTAGGAAGTTAATATTTGTAAAGACTTTTAAATGTTAGTTAATCCGCTTAAGTATAAAGTATGCCTTAATCATTCATAATTATTATCCATAATTATTTTAATATACTCATGATCTTCATGTAGGCATGCTTACTGGAGGTAATATGTAATGCCATAAAGAATAGCAACCTGACTAGCCTTCCCTTTCTCATTTCTGATCACAGAATCCATTTAAGTGAGCAAAAGCAGTGTACCCTTCCATTTCAGTCAGGCTGGGTACAAACTACAGCAGAATATTTGGCCTGAAAGAATAGTTGGCATTTATATTGGTTTGTAGGGAAAACTAGGGACTTTAAATGAGCGACTGTGCCTGTCTTTTGGCAGTGAGGGGCTTATGCAGTCATCATACATCTATTCAGGGTATAACATCTGTCTGAGGCATTGTCTGCTCAGTTGTAAGTGAAAGGAGCTTCATTTCTTTGTATTTTCTTCACATATTGAGATAGAATTGTATCAGATGCAAAGAGACGATTTTTGGTTGTTTTCATTTTGATAAACCCCAGAGCATTCATTCTAATGAGTCAATATGTTTAAGCCTTCAAATCTACTTTTGCTGCAGTTTTCCATTTTTAATATTGAATCTTTCTTTAAATAGTGCAGAGATGAAGGATACTTAGTCATAAGGCCAGAATTATAAGAGATAATTAGTTAACTTTTGTAAAGATCGTTAAAGGTAAATAAATACATTTAAGTGAAATGCACACATCAGTTTCCATTAATATCTTTAATATACTTTCAATTTGTATCCCAGAGGGATCTACTGGAACTACAGAAATCTAGATTCTAAGTCATCTCTCATACAGGTTGTTTTTTAATTACCTGGAAGTGATAATTTTTTATACTCTTCTGTTTAATATATTTAAAATCATATTTTGTATCTGTTTGTTTTGGGAAATTACTTGGGGAATTACAATTTAGGCTAATTTAGGAGAAAAACTGGTGGACTGTCTGCTTTGTGGAAGAATTCTGAAATAAAATGTTGTTTCTTAATGACCTAAACTGGTTATTCTCATCCACATCCCACCTCTACACTAAATATTTTAAATAATGTGCCTGTTGATGAATACGTTGATAATACTTTCCCATTTTAAAAACTTGAGATGTGATATAGCAAAGAAATCTTGATCATCTCTTGCTCTGAAAACACACAGTACTAGTTGCTATAATTTTGATGGAAGGAAATTAAAAATCTAATCAATGGGAAACAGCAGAAAAGTCTTCAGAAATCTGTAAGTCAATGCAAAGGTTTTGGATTCTAGTGGGAGGAAAGCCTAAACAACAGTGGCAGGGAAATAAGAATAAGGAAATATTAATTATCTATCCATGGCAAGTAAAGAAATATTAGAGTTTTTTCTACAACATTGTTTTCTTAAACAAAATTAATGCTGGACATTTTATTTAGAGAATTTACACATACTGATATAGAAAAGCATTTTATTGGTGGGCACATATTTGAGCATGCTTAACTAAGGACCACATTTCTGAGTATGTTCAAACAGGGCCCACTGTTAAGAAAATATAAGAGTCAAAATTTGGGGCAAGCTGATGTTGGGGACATGAGACACAGGTTTGATAAGTTAAAGTAGCACATTGGAACACTTTAGAGGATGCCCAATGTATGTCAACAAGGTAGAGGACAAGAAATCTGCAAGCATGCCCATCTTGCATCACAAAGTTAATATGAAAAACAAGATACTGAAGATACAGTAATATAGGAATTCTACATTAAAAATGACTGCCCTTTTAGTGGCTAATACAGTTTCTCAAATATATCTTTTTTATAATCATTCCAACAGGAACACTAAACAAAGCAATCATTATATGTTTACATACACAATACTGATATCTATACTATATATGGACATACCAATATTCATATATGGACATATAAATGAAGAGCTAAATAGTTTAAGTGATTGTGCACTTTCTTTATTCTTCATGCAGTTCAATAAATTCATTTGAAAAACAATCCTTACTCATTAGTACAGATTGTTGTCTTCAATATTAGCAGACAGTGTGCCTACCAGTTTTTGTATGCTATAGGACTGAAATCATCAGTGATTTGAGAACTCCCCACTGTCTGATATCTTATAGTAAGTCTTTCTACACACAAAACATATGCACAAATATCATATGTACATACACTCATGAACACAAAACACACACAAATATATACATATATGCATACACGTACATCTATACATGTACATATATGTACACATTTGTATCATGTCATCTTTTTCTGAAGAATGCTAAATTTGTCATAAGAAAACCAAAGACTGAGGTAAGAAAGAAGTTGGAAAGAGGGGTAAAAAAAGAAAACTTTGTAGAGGATTCTCAGAATTTAAAAAATAAGATGCTGGAAAGGAAATGAAAAATGTCTCTTGCTTAGTTCAGAAACTGTTCTCCAAGATTTGAATGTGGTGGCTAAAGAAAGTGGAACATTTTTGTGGAGACAGGAGGTTAATATTAAGATGCTCAAATTAAATTTGAGAGAAAAGTCAAGTTTAAAAAACTCATGTGATGACTGAATATAGAGTCAACTAGATACTCCTTAGGCGTAGAGTTAACAACAATAGGCAAAAGACTGCAAAATTATGGGAAATTGAGAATACATATATAAGCATGCTCAGTAAACTTATGGGAGTTCAGCAAAGTCA
This sequence comes from Ondatra zibethicus, assembly GCA_004026605.1. Taxonomy (NCBI): domain Eukaryota; kingdom Metazoa; phylum Chordata; class Mammalia; order Rodentia; family Cricetidae; genus Ondatra; species Ondatra zibethicus. Next base: position 31,976 of record PVIU01014526.1, on the reverse strand, counting down.
ACGTGTAGATGTTCAGTAGAGCAAATGTTTGAGATTAGCAGGCAGGCTAGTTCTTGCCAGAATGAGGTTTCCAGGACTGGAAATAAGAAGTTAAGAAAAGACACCATGTAAATATTATATTAACAATTATATTTGCTCTTTCTACCTGATCTTGATAGTGGACAGAGCATAGCTGTTTGTAAATACACTTTTTATCTTATTTTTGCAAAAGGAAAAACTAAATTTGTTACATATATTAAAATATTCCTACCCCTGATCTAATATGACAGTTTTGAAAAAGTTTTCCGTGGTGTCTCTTCACTGGACATTCTTTCTGTCATCTCTCAGGAACAGCCTATCATGTTTTTAGAATCAGATGACACAGATGTACAGACATAAACCCATTACAGTCATTGAAGAAAATAATTCACATCTTGGTAATCCTATATCTGTAGCCACACATGCTAAAATATGCCATATTTAAAGTATAAATACAAAGAGTTGGATATTGAGGAAGTATCCTCAAGAAAATGATTTCTTACTGAGTTCAAATACAGTATGTATGTGTGTGTTTGCAATATTTAGAAAAATAATTGATACAAATATATTTGCTAAGTATTACTTTTATATAAATTTTAAAATTCAATTATAAGTTCAAAATATACTTCAAAGGTGTATGGACAACTTTGGAAAGCTGTAAGGAACTAAAATTTCTTGAGCATTCTTTAGAAATGATTTCCCTTCCAGAGAATAGTGTTTGTTCTGTTCTTACAAATGAGGCTATGTGAAGCAAATATTATTCATTTATTCTGAAATACTGAGACTGGCTGCCTTTGTTATGCAATTTTACCTTTGTTTCCCTTTGGAGTTTTGAAACTACTGAGTCTATTTTATGCATTTATATGGGGATCAAACATCAGTTAGTTGAATATCCTTAATCTGTGCTTGAAATGAACAAAATTATTCTTTCCTTTTATCCATTTTCTTCTATTATGTGTATTATTTTCTTAGAAAAATGATATGTTTGGGAAAACATCCACATGGTTAATACTTCTACAAAGTGGGTAATTGCTTTAGACTTTGTGATAAAAGTAAATAAGTAAATAAATATATTAATACTGTGAAATTCCAGGAAAGCAATAAACACATCTACTAAGTGGACTCATCTACCTCAAGTGAATGGACTGTGTCTAGTACCTCATAATCAATAAATAGTTTGGACTGGAAGGTTCAATTAATGATTGCCCACATATTAACATTATATTTTGATTAACTGTGATCTTTTGTTTGAATATATGCATATATTCAACATGAACTATGATAGTCAAAGCTTTGTATTGATTCTTTCATAATTTGACTAGGCTGTAGAAAAGTGTAGTTAGCATTGCTAATAATATTACATGGGCCAAACTGGAAGAGATACAAAGACTACATTTTTCATGCCCTTTCTTAGTTCCACTTTCTGACTAGATTTTAGGAAATGGGATCATAAGTTATAAAATTATTGTGAAGATTGACTATGCAAACAAGCTCAGCTAGAGTTCAGACAGTATACTGGGCATATAGAGTAGAAGTATCAGAGCTTTAGACAACCAGGATTTAGTTTTAGCTCTAAACTGTTAATGATAATAGTACAATTGCAAAGAAAGTACTAGTTGAAAGAAAACTTTATTGGTTGAACAAATACTGGCTAAAACTATTCAACTTTTCCACATTCCTCTTTCTTAAAGAAAATATATGTATCCATAATAAAAACCGGCTTAGTTAATGAACAGTGTATCTCTATAGGTATAATTGCAAAGGCCAAACACAAAAGTATGTAAGCTTCATCCCAAGTACTTAACAAGTACTTAACCTTTCACATCTTCTTGGAAGTGGTTTACTCATACTCAAAGCCCTGATCTATGTATGTTTGCAATCTATTTCTAGTCATCTTTACAGTTACTTTTAGGATGAGAATCATATAAATATTATTTGTCTCAGATGAAGATGTTTTTATAACAAATAATGAACTAAATAAATGGCTGGGTTATTTTTGTACACATTTATGCTCTGATTGCATTCTTTATAGAATAAGGGAGATTTTTCTTGAAAATAGATTCTTCTCTCATACAGTACATCCCAACCACAGTTTTCCCTCCCTCTACTCCTCTCAGTTCTCCAATGTACTTTCTCCTTTGACCCATGTCCTCTTAGTTTCTGCCTCAGAGATGATCAGACCTCCAAGATACTACCTCTAGGCAGGACAAAACAAGATAGAATAAGACAAGACAAAAGTTCTCCTATCAGTGTAGGACAAGGCAACCCAATAGGAGGAAAAGAGTCTCAAGACCAGGCAAAGACTCAGAGAAACACCTACTCCCACTCTTAGGAGTCCCACAAAACCACAAAGCTTATAGCCATAACATATACACATAGGAACTAATGCAGAACCACTCAGGCCCAGAGATAGCCACTTCTATTTCTGTGAGCTCATATGAGCCTTGCATAGTTGGTTAGGTGGACCATGTTCTCCTAGTGTCCTCCTTCCCTTCTGACTCCTACCACTTTTTTCACATTTGTAATTGTATATAAATGGATAACCCCCGCTTATTTCAGTCTCTAAGTATATCGATTGCTTTAAAAGAGAATCATGCCACAAATATAGCTCCAGTCTTTAAATGTATAAACATCTGCCACATTTTGCATTTAGCTTTGACCAACACTTAAACCTCATGTCACCATTATGCCATATCAGAAGATAAATCAGAACAAATAAAAATCGATTAGGCTTCCCAGTCACAGCTGAAAATTCCAGTATTCACAGATCTATATAAACAAGCACTAAATTATGGTGTCAGTAAATTTCCCATTTAGAGAAAGAGAAAAAATCAATAATCATTTTATATATTGGTATGAATTATTAATAGGTATACCATAAATAGTTTACAAATTCCACATAAATAGTATACCAATTCCATACCCCTATATATTTCATATTAATTTTAATGAAAGGTGTTGTAATGAGGTGAGCAGGCCACGTCCCACTGCCTGGATAGCTTAGCCCCCAAAATAACCACACAGAAATTGTATTAATTAAATTACTGTCTGGCCCATTATATCTAGCTCTTCTTGGCTAACTCTCACATCTTGATTTAACCCATTTCTATTCATCTGTGTTTACCATGAGGTCATGGCTTACCAGGAAAGATTCAGCATGTCTGACTCTGGTGACTCTATGGCAGCTCTCTCTGCCTGCCTTCTTTCTCCCAGCATTCAGTTCTCTTTTCCCCACCTATCTAAGTTCTTCCCTATCAAAAGGCCAATGAAAGCAACACAAACACAGAAGGACCTTCTACAGAAAGGTCTTAAATATAACAGGTATTGTCAAAGAAGCTACATGTAAAATACTGTCATGAGAACTATGTTCTACCAAAGATGTAGTGACAAAGTAACAACAAATTAGAAATCAATTAGAACCACAGTTCAGAAACTATAGATCACATTACCAATATCTTCTACACATACCTTTATACAAATAAATAAATAAATAAATAAATAAAAATAATTAAATAAAAATTATTGGTATGCAGTCCCTTCTTTATTTAGCTTTGTGTATGCTTGTTTCAAATTACAATGACTACTGTTGAGTACTTTTAAACAGGAACAATGAAGACTACAAAGGCTAATGTACTTACTGTTTTGTTTTTATACAAAATATTTTTCATCTTTGCTTGAGACACAGTTCAGAGACTCAAGGAGACAAAAATAAAATCAAAAGATAGAAACAAATGATTCAGTGAATAGAATTGTGGCAGGTTGTGAAAGATCATTAAAAACAAAATAGAATTAATAATATGCTAATAATTCAAAGAAATGTTAAATATGAAATCTAATAATGAATATAATGAGTAACTTGATGTGTGCAGATTAAAAAGGAGAATTAAAATACCTGACTAAAAAGAATGTGAAATGGAATTTAAAGTTGAAGTTTGATTTTAAAACAATTTAGTTTGAGCTGGACCTAGGAAAGATTTTATAACATGAGGGACCAAAAACAAGAGGATCCTGAGTTCAAACCTAACCTGGGCAATCTATTGGCACCTAATGTCAAGAAAATGAATAATATAACTCTGCTATAATAACTTCTCAGGAGAATGATTCACATACTGTATAAAGAGATCTAGTCTAGGCAGTCAAACAATGATATTTATGAGGAAGTGAAAATGCATAGTCATTAAAACTTTTGGCATCAACAGCAAAGTAAAAGGTATTGTAATAAACTACAGCAAGGAAAAATATTATATAAACTAAAGAGAGATGAGGTAAGTAATGAAACTGGAACAATATAAAGGAATTTGAATAAATAAGAAAAGCAAATCAAGAGAGTAAATTCCCAATGGTAATCATTAAATGATTAAAATAAATTATTAATATATAGATCATGAATATGTTTCTAACCCAAATCTAAGAAGCTTTAACACACTCTTAAAATCTGCAACTTTATATAATTGATTAAAAACCTGAAATGTTCAATTTTTGAATCACTTTGATTCAATGAGAGCACCCAAAAAAAGGGTCAAACATTATTGCGGGTACTTTTTCTGAATGTGCTTTTGATTGGTGTAATGCATATTTCCAATATCAACTTACAAATAAATACTTAGAAGAGTAGAGAAATGTCCATTTAAGTGTGTCGGTGTGGTGGTTTGAAATAAAATGGCCCCCAAAGGGAGTGGCCCTATTAGGAGGTAAGTTCTTGTTAATGTAGTTGTGGTCTTATTGAAGAAATTTTGTCACTGTGGTGTCAGTCTTTTAGGTCTCATATATGTTCAAGGTACCACCCAGTGTCCCAGACTGCTTCCTATTGCCTGCAAGTCAAGATGTAGTAATTTCAGCTCCATCTCCAGCATTATGTCGGCCTGCACATAACCATGTCCTACTATGATGATGACAGATTAGACATCTGAAAATGTAAACCACTCCAATTAAATATTTTTCTTTTGTAAGAGTTGCTATGGTGATGTGGGTTTTCCCTCTGTATGCTGTGAATACCATTGGTAAATAAAGAAACTGCTTTGAGCAGGGCAGAACAGAGGTAGGCCAGGGAAACTAAACTGAATGCTGGAAGAAGGAAGGTAGAGTTGAGAGAAGCCATGTAGCCCTGCAGGAGACAGATGCGGGAACTTTACCTGGTAAGCCACAGCTACATGGTGATACACAGACTACTAGAAATGGGTTAAATCTAGATGTAAGAAGTACTAGCAATATGCTTAAGTAATTGGCCAAGCAGCGATTTAATTAACACAGTTTCTATGTGGTTAATTCGGGAGTTTGGGCAGCCAGGAAATGAACAAGCAGCCTCCTACTACAAATTGGTGCCAACATGGCCAACTAAAATCCACTTAAAACCTGAGAGAGTTTGAGAAAGAAATTCTAGGAGAAAAAAAAAAAAACAGAGTTAAGTACGGCTTTGATGTTGTGGCTCCTTTAAGAGAGGTTTTCTTGATTCAGTTGTAGCAGAAAAAAACCCATGTGGTTTTGAACCAGCTTCCTGGGCCATGCTGCCAGTACAAACCCTGAGGAGGTTCAGCTATGGAGCATTTAAATGGGGTTTGTAAGCAGAGTGCTACAACTTGCTTAATGAAAGCATAGACCTTCTATGTGACTGAAAATGGAGCAATGTACATGGCTTTTAGAGGCAGTGAATATGTCTCTGCCATGTTGGTCTGGGTGGAGCAAGTAGGCAGGACTGCAGAGTTGGTCTTAGCCATGCCCACTTAGCATTAAAAAAAGAGTGCTCCTGGTTAAAAGATAATTGCAGATCAGCAATAAAGACAAATTTAGATGGAAAAGATCTCTAAATAGGTCACAGTGTTGGATAAATGTATGTAGTCTTACAAGAGGGAAGAGATTATAGAGAGTTATAAAAGGAAGTAAATAGTTTATAAAAACAAAGTCTTTAAGGAGACAGAGTACAGACAGTCATAGATTAAAAGGAGTAAAGAAAAATAAGCCACGTAAAGATGGAAAATTCACAGAGAGTTTGGCTTATGTATATTATTGTGTTTTCTTTGATTTTTTTTTTGGCTGTTAAAGAGCTACATAATGAGAGATATTTCATTGTATGGACTGCTAAGTTAAACCAACATAAATGTATCTTGACTTCAGAATTTGAGTCTAAGGATAGGTTTCTTTGGAATAGAGGTTATTCTTTTGTTTCCACAGAAGATGAGAACCTGTGGAATCCTTCCAGACTAATGTGTTTTGATGGATCAAGAGCCCCCTGAAACGTCACTATGAACATCCCCCAAAATTTCTTTGCCCAATAAACAGGAGGAAGAAGTTTGGAGATAACTATGCCCAAATTCCCAAATATTGTTCATAAATGCTTGTTTAAAGGGGTATATGGTATAAAAATTTGTATTGGTATGAATCTTGGTCTATTGATGCAAATTTAAGGTTGATTTTGTTATACTGTGTATATGTATTTCTGCTCTTGATTAAAGTATTGTGTTTGTGTAGCCCCTTTAAATGTAATGTATAATTAAGAAATATAGGTTAATAGATAATCATCTATATAAAGTCAAGCTTGTAGTGATGTTACTTAGATGTACAGAGACTACATAATATGGTATTTAAAATGTTTAAAAACTGAGGACTTTTCATGACATTGAGACACATCTGTTCCTGGCAGCACCAAGCTACTTCAAGAGGAAGATGGGCAACGAAGAAGCTCCTTATGGCATTGGTTAGCCATTTGGGCAAGAAACTGCTCCTGTCTGGACTGCTTGATGGTATGTTGGGTGAACTGGACATTCAGGGAACACAGAGAAATGACTGTTAAACTTGCCTAAAGGTGGTACTGTCTTTTGGAGTTCCTGTTTCATAAAAGAGCCTGCAGACATTCTACAGGACACAGAAAAAGTGACTGACAAACTGTCAATATAGGTAGAACTGTCTTTGAAATTTCCCGCTTCATGAAAGAGTCTGCTGGATACCATGGGCTTGTAGGCTGAAGATGGATTCTACAAAAATACAGAAGAACTTTGGGTTACTGTCCAGGCATTGAGATGTCTCTGTCAATTCTAAAGTTTTGGAAGTGGTTTACAATGTACTTCCTGTTTACTTAGGTAATATTCTATCCTTTTGGAGTCTTTGACGGAGTTGAAGAATAGATAAAAAGTAGATATAGTTTTTGTTAATTATGATTAACGACAAAGTAGATATAAATGTTGTAACTATTATTCTTGCTTGATGCCTGTCTTGTTACATGTAATTTTACCATATTAAAGTTAAAACCTTCTATTTTATTTAAACAGAAAAGGGGAGGTGATGTGGGATTTCCCTCTGGATGCTGTGAATACCTTTGATGAATAAATCAACTGCTTTGAGCCTATAGAATTGCAGGGCAGAAAAGAGGTAGGCAGGGAAAACTAAACTGAATACTGGGAGAAGGAAGGTGGTAATACACAGATTACTAGAAATGGGTTAAATTAAGATGTAAGAGTTAGCCATAAGAAGCTGGAGCTAATGGCCCTTAAGCAGTGATTTAATTAATAGAGTCTTAGTGTGGTTATCTCAGTTTGGGTGTACAGGTGGCAGGGAAACAAACAGGTGGCCTCATACAACATTATTTCTTTACAATAATGGAAACCCTAATACAGAAGTTAGTACCAGGAATGGGGTATTGTTAAGGAAGGCCTGGAACCACTTTTGTTTGAAGGAATATGGACCTTGAGATTGTGAATTAGAAAAGCAGTTGAAATCTTTAAGTGTTGCTTAATGGGCCATAATAGTGGGTATATGGAAGATGGTGGTGCTGAGTGTGATTTGAACTGTGGATCTTTGGATCAATAGGCTTTTGAGAAGACATTTAGTATGTTGCCTAGCGATCTTTCTTGATAAAGATAGTGACTGCTTTTTGTCCATGTCTAAAGAGTCTGCTTGAGGCTAAATTGAAGAGATTTGCATTATCTCTTTTGGCAGAGGAAATCTCAAAACAGCCGAGTACAGACTCTGTCATGTGTTCATGTTTAAAATGATTTATAATGAAAAGGAGCAAGCTGAGCAAGGAGTAACAGGAAGGAGAATGGAGCTAAGTCTTATGTTAAGGGTGATGAACAGATTAAGAAATGGAGTAAAGGAGGTGGTGACTTCATGGCAAGATCACACACAGCTAAATTTTCAACTTAACAGTATATTTATAAAAATAGAACTAAATAAGAGATTGGAGCATGGTGTGGTGGTTCATGCCTTTTATCCCCGGACTTGGAAGGCAGAGACCATCAGATCTTTTAGTTTGAGGCCAGCCTGTTCTATAGAGCAAGTTCCAGGACAGCGAAGCTTAGACAGTGAAAGAAAACACAGGAAACAGAAAACTTGTTAATATTTAATTAAACAAGGGGCCATGTTCCATGCCATGATGATAATGGATTAAACCTCTGAAAATGTAAGCCATGAAAATTAAATGTTTTGTCTTTATAAAGAAAATGTGGTCATGCTATGGTCATGGTATTTCTTTACATCTATAGAAACACTAACTAAGACAGTTGGTAAAGGTGTTTATAGGGAAGTTTACATGAAAAATGAAGGCACACTACAAATGTAGGTGTCACTATCCTATGGGCTGAGGCCAAGAATGAATAAAAATGAAAAAAGGACAAAGACATTGACCAAAATTATCTCCTTTTCTCAATCCTCTGTTCTAACAAAATATGAGGTGTCCAAACCATCATGAAGTCTACATACAACCCTTTCAAACCATAAGCCAAAGCAAATCCTTCCTCCTATAAAGTTGTTTTTTTAGGCATTTTGTTGCAGCCATGAGAAAAGCAATTAATATATATATATAGGAATATTATTTTTAATCTGCTTAATAAAGCAATTCTCCTGTATGTATGATCCTCATAAAGGCAGCTGAATATATGGGTGGGGCCAAAGAATGATCTTCCTTAGGTAGAAGAGAATTATTTAGAATATAGTCATTGCCCTGAAATATTATCACATCATAGTCTCCAGTCTTTTCGGGCATCTTGAAGATTAAGATTGCTGCCAACTCTGTTTGATTATTGTTTTGATCCAATTTTTTGTAATTTCCCTCTTCTGAGAAGGGCAGAAAGACAGACTGAATCAAATATATATGCATTGGAAGGCATGCATATATACATATAATATATAATTTTACTAAAAACATACATTTCTTATCCACATAAAAAGGCTTGAAGCTAATACCATATACCAGGTAAATATTAAAAAAATGAAGAAATTCTTAAATTAATGGCATCTATGAAAGTTCATGTTATGGGAAAAGAGCATTTGGTTTGTAAAAATAAGTTTTTATTCACAAAAGATAAAATTTGCCAGGTAGATATTAAATTTATGTCTCTTTATATAATTATTTATTAAGGAAACATTGAAAGAATAAAGTGAAAAAATCTAGAAAGTTGTAACTGATTTCAACTTCTTTTCTGAGAAAAATCACAGATAAAAAGATGTGGGTTCACTTTGAACATCATGCCTTGTTTTCTTATCCATTTGCTCCTTCTTGATTTTATTCCTCAGCATGAACTAGTTTATTCTAGATGGATAAAGCATTACAATTCCATACATCTCCTATCACACACCAAATGCAGGCATGAACTGCTTTGTAGCGCCTCTGGTCATAGTTATTTTCAGAGTCCAGTTGTCCAGCAGCATCTCAGAGGAGCATATGTAATTGTGTTACAAATTTGAGACAAGCACTAACTTGATTAAACAGTGATTTTCAAGTCAGCATTACCAAGAGTTCTGCTAAATTAGGCGGGATTCAAGGAAGATGTTTAGAAAGTAGGCACAGAGGCATTGAGAGGACAGCTTTGGGAACATTATGACAGATTACAGTCTCAAAACTAATTTTAAATGACCCAAAGAGGTAATGACAATTTCATTGAACAACAGCTCAAAATTATACCAGTAGTGTTATACAGGTTATGATTTCTATTTATCATATCCAACATAGACATTGAGGCATAAAAAATTGCTGAGTAGATAAAGTTGTTTAATGTAAGCCTGATGACCCGAGTTTTATAGTTGGCTCCTAGTAGCTAGACGAGAGAACTGATTCCTGTGCCCTCCATAACTATTTCTATATATGTGAATGCTAGCACATGTATATACATATATGCACATTATACTCACATGAAAAATATTGAAATTAGCTTCTCTGAAAACTAAGATCATTTGTGAATTACTATGAAAAAGTATCATTCTTCTTCATTTAAACAGAGTCCATGCTCAAGAGACAATGTCTCTAAATATTACCACCATATGGGGACTGTCCAAACAGTTGAGTCTATGGGAGATATTTTATATTGAAACCCAAACACTCCTGATAAATCCTTTGGAAACATAATGAGTTTTAATAATGGAAATGTAATGATTTCAAATGATTTTAGTTGTTTCAATTTTTGACAATTGCATTCTTCTTTTATTTATTTATTTATTTATAGTAGTTTGGTAGTGGAACTTTTATTTAGTGTATGTGAGGCACTAAGTTCACTCTCAAGTAAACACACACACACACACAAAATGTTAGCAGAAACCATAAAAATGCATTCTTCTTTTAAAACATCAGTAGAAGCATTTGGGTGTAGCTCTGAAGAGCTACCTTTACCTACTACAGTTATGATTCCCAGTACTATAAAAATGAAAGCAAAATCTAAAGGACTGTCCTGTTATCACAAATAAATCTATGATAGGACTCCGAAGGCAATAGAAAAAAAGCAAATAATTCTAACCAACAGTAAAAATAATATACTATAAAGTATTTCTAATAAACTTTTAAAAGTATGGGTCAGTATAAACTTGAACTCTGCTAATTTATTAAATTTATTTCCCTGTAGATTGAAATGGGAAGACTTTGAAATAGTTCATTTTTAAAAGTTATTTTGAAAGCTTTATCAAATTCTTTTTCTTAGCATATATTAATTATATATTTGTGTGTAGTTGTGTGTGTGTGTGTGTGTGTGTGTGCATGTGTGTGTTGACATTTTGTCCCATGTAGGCCAGGCTGTCTTGGAACTCCCAGCACAGTGGAGGATGAGCACACGTTATCTTACATCTTCTTTCCCAAGTTCTGAGATTAAATGCATGTACCACCATGCCAAGCTCAAAACTTTTGTTTTGTTTGTTTTGTTTTGAGATAGAGTAGCTTTAGAGGCTGTACTGGAACTCACTTTGTAGACTAGGCTGGCCTCAAACTCAAGAGATATCTTTCTGTCTCTGCCTCCCTAGTGCTGGGATTAAAGATGTGCACCACCACTACCTGGCTTACTCAAACACGTTTGTTCAAGCAAAGGAGCCAGAAGGGTGGAGATCACCAGATGAACACAGCCCACAGAATCAACTAACCAGGGTCCATAGGGGCTCACAGAAACCGCAACCGCAAAAATGGAGACAGCATTGGTCGGCTCTAGGTCCTCTGCATGCATACTTTGGTTGTGTAGCTTGGTGTTCTTGTGGGATTCTTAGCAGTGGGAGAAAAGGTGTCTCTGACATTTCTGCCGGCTTTGGGAATCCCTTTCCTCCTAGTTGTTTGCCTTGTCCAGTCTTGATATGCATTACAGTTAATGTCATGCTTGGTTGGTGTCCCTAGGAAGCCTGCACTTTTTTTTTTTTGGAAGGGAAATGGAGCAGAAGTGGAAATAGGGGAAAGAGAAAGTGAGGGTTGGGAGGACTGGGAAGAGTGAAGGAAGGGCAGCCTGTGGTTAGGATATATTGTATGAGATAAGAGTAAATAAAGAGAAAGAAAGAGAAAAGCAAAGTTATCGTGCCTTTTCCTCTTCAAAGAGTATCGTTATTAAAAGTATCAGTAAAAATAGAAATGGGAAATTCAGAGCCCTTATCACCTATTCTAATCGAACAGAGTAATACTAAGGACCTTAAATGTGGCTTCCATTTTCAAAGAAGTGTATAAAAGCTTTCCCCAAGTAGTGTGACCTAAAACGAATGAGGCAACTAGATCGTCTTGTTGCTGGTTTTTCTTTTTTGATACATTAAACAAATCCATATGAAATGTCAGTGGTGTCTTTGAACTTGATTTCATGAGACTTTCAAAAATGCTTTTTAAGTCAGGGGTTGACTGTCTAGTTTGCAGCTTGCATTGAATTCCTGAACTTTTCTCTCCACTACAGCAATCATACAAGCACAGAGTTCCCCCGGAGAAATGCAAGACTTTGTTCTAAGAGACAAGAGCTAGATTACAGACACCCTCTTCAAAGACCACATTTATGAAACACTGCTTGAGGTCACTTAAAATATTTGGCTATTACCCAAGCCAGAATACAGGTGAAAGGTCAGATAATATTGCCCTCCGTCGTAAGAATTGCTCACAGAGACTAGAGAAAATTTAAAATATCACTTTAAACTGCTGTCAGCTTTGTTCTACATATTTGCCAATCACCTATTATCCTACAGTTACCCCCAAGGTAAAGAAAGGAGAAGGAACATCATATTTTCTAATAAGTATCATTCACACACAAAAACATAGACATAATTCTTAGCAGACTAGAGGAAATGAGCATAGAGGAATATTTAAAATATATCATATGTTGCCTCCCATGATCTCCCAAGACTCACCAAAATTGTTATTTATAACCTTAGATTATTCAGATTGCTTTCTGACTAATAAATCATTTTCTGAGAAACCAGGAGAGTCTGTAGGTTATCAGTGTAATTTTCTTTGAGAAACTTGGTTAATTTTCTGCCTGTATTCTAACCTGTGGTTCAAGTAATATTGACTAAATGTGTGAATTGCTGTCACTGATATTTTATTGCTTTGGGTTTAGTCTTCTTGTTTTGGGAAGATGAACATGGATCTCAAGAATGTGGAATGGTAACTTACAGGTAGTATAACTCTAAATATGTTTGCCATAATTGGTGTTTGGAAAACCAATAAACTGTTAAAAAAAACTATTTTCTAACCTAAACTATAAAATATCCATGTAAATTTATTCTTCTGGCATAAACAAGTCAGCAAGGTATTACATAAATACTGGATGTATTTGTTCTCAAGAGAAATACAGTTGTTCTCAAAGAATACAGTTCTTGGGGGCATACTCTGGATTACCTTAGGTTTTGATCTTGAGCCAATGACATTCAACCATATGAACAGATGCACACACATTACACAGACACAATTAAAATGCACCTATCCTGGAATTTATCTGAGTACACACTTAATTGAACACTGCCTTTGATATTGCTGTTTTATTTTTACCCTATGTAGTTTCAAATGTGACATGGCTATCTTCCAGTAATTTGTGTTTCTGTATCATGAAGGCATAAGTAATTTAAAAACTCATTGGAGATTTATAATCTACTTTAGGCAGATTTTGTTCATATTCTTTACAAACTCTGCCCATTTATTAATATGTCATAAGGTCTCTTTAAAAGAAAATTGTTTAGTCGATTTAGTATGATAAAACCTGCCATTATATAGTTTCATATTACTTCTGGATCTCATGAAATCACAGGGGTATAATGAGAAAAGACTAATAATACAATTAGTTGCTGCCCTGTTGCATTTGAGAAACTTTCCATAATCCTTTGCTCTACAAAGCTTCCCATTAGACTCAAGGGGACAGTCTTAGGACATAGAACGTGACATTCTTTTTCAGGAAATAACAAGTTTCTTTGTCTTTTACTTGATTTTCTTCCATTACAGATAAGTTTTATTTTTAATGACTTTATTCATTCATTAATTTACTTTTGAGATAGGGTTTCTCTGTGTAGTTCTGGCTGACCTGGAACTTAGCCTGTAAAACAAGCTGTCCTCAAACTTAGAGATTCCCCCAGCCTCTGCCTCCTGAGTTCTGGGATTAAAGGTGTGCATACCACATATGTAGTATGAAAAGGCTATTTTTACCCTTCTACTTTAAGTCGGAGAGTACAGCATATCCTCAGGTAAAATGACATTGCTTCTCATATTATAAGATACAGATATTTTAGGGAAAAGTTGGGATATGAACTTCTCTTAACCACTTAGCTATCAATCATCCCAAGCATCAAAAATTTAAAGGCAGTCAAGTGACATGGCTTAACTGGTAAGGGCATTTGCCTCCAAGCGTGATAACCTGAGTTCAATTCCTGGAACCTGTGTGTTGGAAGGTGAGACTGACTTCTTCAAGCTGTCTCCTGATGTCCATACTCATACCCTCTGTGTGCATGTATGGACATGTATAAAAACTAAAAAGTAGGATTTAGTATGATAGCAATAAATATAGAATGTTAGTGACAATTTTTCCAATGCTAAAGATTGATCTGGTGACCTTATGCATACTACTCAAGTGCCCTACTTCTGATTATATCCCCAGCACTGTTCCTTTATTTTTAAATTTTGAGACAAGTTTCACTATGGCCTTGAAGTCACTGTGTAGTATAAGCAGGTATCACATGGACTCTTCAGCCAACTATTGGCCTACAGCTCTTGATCTACTTGTCTTTTTCGTAGCTCCAATTCCAGCTTCACTCATTATTGTGGGTATTCATTTAATTGCAGTTCAATTTTTGAAAAACATTTTTGAAACCTTTAAAATAAAGTTGTGTGCATTTTTCTGATTTTATATTATGAATCTACAATGAATGTACCTAATTGGTTATATAAATAGGTAGGTGGATAAATAGATAGATTGTAGGAAACAAGAGGTAGATGATAATAAATCTAGCTATGCTTAAAACTTACTTTTTGTTTTTGTTTTTTGAGACAGGGTTTCTCTGTGTAACAGCTCTGGAGCTACCTCTAGTAGCCCAGGTTGGCCTTGAACTCAAAGAGATCCACCTGCCTCTGCCTCCTGAGTGCTGGGATTAAAGGTGTGAGCCACCACCTCATGGCTTTAAAACTTACTTTTTGAAGGTATTTTTTAGAAGTCTTCATTGGATCTTTATACACACCTGATTTACAATAGTTTGGAACCATTGGATTGTTGTCCATCAACCCAATTGCCTTCTCTGAAATCATAATTCATCAAAAATGGTGAAGGTTATTAAAATTTTTAAATTTTATTTGATACTATTTTTAATATTCTATGAGTCACTTCATTTTCTCTTTCAGAATTTGGGTAAGACTTTTTATTTAGCTTCCCTTCCCCAAAATGTTATTTGCTGTTATTTTAGACAGGCTTTAATAGCTCGTGTGTTGACAGCAATAAAGATATTCTGTTTATAGAATACGTTTTAAGCTACACCCTTCACTTGAAGATGGACACAGTTTTGAACTACTGGCCCTGTCCTACATTTGGTAGACGCCTTGCCTACATCCTCAGTGTTTAAGTGGATGACCCAGAACAAAGGATTAAAGACGTTCTGCTTATTACTATTATTTCCAGAGTTCTTCTGCCTGAGTCACAACGTATCCTGACAGTGTTTTTCATGTGATGGACTGTCAGAAAAGGGAAAACAGATGCTGTTGAGTTGTGTTGCAGGTTCACTAAAACAGCCTGGAAGAATAAGGACTGTCAAAAGCAATCACACTAACAGCCAAGTCTTTATTAGCTGTAAGATAAGACGTCTCGGCCGATTGGAAGTGGATAGTTCTGGTGACACAGCTCTCGCAGGTGACAATAGTGTGAACTCAGCTGTCACAGATACTAACCATCCTGGTCATAAAGTGAATTTGAACTTTTTGCACAATTAGCCCCCATTCAAGTCTTAACAGTCTAAGGAAGTGGCAATGGTTTACGTAACACTAAGAGCCTTGCAGGCTGCACAGTTTATGGGAGAATTGCCAGGCCTAGGGGAACAGAGGTTGTGGGGAAACATTCTGAACCTCACTGAATCTCTACATGGACAACATTTCCCTTAGACACAGTTTTTTTATTTCTTGGAGTCAAATATTCCCACATGATAAGCTGATTGTTAAGCAACCATGATCTTAGTCTAATCTTTCAGACTGATATAAATCCATCATAAAAGTTATGTGCTTGCCAGCTTGCAAAACAACCCAGCATTTTAAGAGCAGACAGTACCAGGCCATGGGTTATAACCTGGTCAGATGCATTTGAATGCTTGGAATGTAACAACAATGATGTCCATTTGTTTGAATCAAGAGGAAAGAATTTATGGACTTCTCTGAAAGAGTTCTTGCCCTGCTTGCTTGCTAACCTTTGTTAGAGCAGAATGAGCAGGAAGGGGATAACATGCCTATGTGTTTATGAAAATACAATTCAGTTTTTAGTGTGATACTAAACGTTCACGACCCTCAAACTACAATGAGATATAACAATATCATCATTTTGAAGAGCACATAATTTAAAAACAATCTTTAAAACAATTTCTGCAAGGAATAAGATCATATTTCACATTTTCTAATAAAAATCCATCTACTCACTTGCTTCATTGTAAAAAAACATTGTACTATGACAAAACTTTTCTATTTATAATAATTTATGAGTTATTTATAGATACTGCTAGTTGTGTAAAATTTAATTCATTTTTTAGCTAAGAGACAGAAAACCTTTGACTGACAGGTTATCTTTACTCCCTATTTCTAATACTTTTGGTTGTGAGCCTAGCTTTTAAAGGCTGGGCCATCTCTCCAACATATGATATTGTAAAACTAGAGTATAGCTCAGTCTTTAGAAAGCTTTCCCAGTCTGTTCCAGTTCAGGGGTGCAGTTAACAGGAAATAAATATGAAAGAAAGATTGGTGTGGGGGAGAGAAAAAGGGAGCAAGGAAGAGAGCAAGGAAGGGAGGAAGGGATAGAATGGTGAGAGGAAGAAAAAAGAAGCTGGGAAGCAGGAAGAAAAGAGAGGAAAGGAGGCAGGAAGAAAAGAAAAGAGAAAAGACGAAAGTGATATCTTTTCACTAGTGTTACAAGGTTTCATGCATGAATAAAATGTCTATTAATCCCAGTTACTTAGGAAACAGAGAAGTCTGATCATTAGTTGAAGATCAGGGTGGGTTGGAGTCTATGTGAAACTCATCTATGCTGTACAGTGACTTCAGGGCCTTAGTGAAATCTGTCTCAAATAACAAAGAAAAGTGCAATGTAGATTTCAAAATAAGCTTTAGACTTTCAAACAAGAAAATTGTTTTTACCTTTGATAGTGCTAACAATAAAAATTTATGTGATATTTCATGTCACAGCACTCCCTACAGAATGGAACATGAGGATTCATAACCTTAGAACAACTCATTCTTCCAAATTGTATGCTTTTATGTTAAGTCTGTGACTCTGTAACTGAAAATTGTTAAGAGCCAGAGGTGATAGATGACTTCAAGAAAACAGTATGTTATTGACACAACAGTCCAGTTGCAATTAAATGAAATTAATTGTGATGGCATGCACAAGACCTGCATAAGTTCAGGCAGACAAAGTACCAGAATGGGGAATGCAGAGTAAGAGTGTAGTGCTGCCCTTAGTTTAGGAGCTATTGGCTTTGATAGCTGCCCAGAAAGGCAGGGGTAGTTTTTCTTCATGGTGTGAACTCTATATAATACATACTCCACAATAGACTCCACACCCTAAAGTAACCAGCTGACACCAAATGACTTGATGGATTGAAAGAAATTAGAAAGAACACGAGGGTGAGAAGGGAGATGGGGAGCCATCTAGGAGTATTTGGGGATGAGGAATGAATATAATCAATATATATTGTGTAATTCTCATATAAATAATAAAATATTTATTTTAAAGAAAAAGAAAGATAAAGAATCTTTTGCAGGGTGTTTACCAGGGACCTAATTCTAATTAGACAATCAATTCAAGGAACCATTACTATGCACCTTACTTCAAAGCCTGTAGAGCAATAGATTTGGGAGCAGTAGCCTATATATTTACCATACTACATTAAATCTGCAGAAATCATCAATTTAAAATGACATTTCTCTTACAATTTTCACATTAATATTATTACATCAGAATTATCTTTAATTTAGTAAAATAAAATAATTTACTTTTATAGTGTTCTATTATAATTATTGTAAGAATATTCTGAAAGATACTTGTTTTAAATATTTTATTCATTTTACCAGCCACCACAGTTTCCCCTCCCCTGACATCCTGCACCTCTCAATTTCCCCCACCCCATCCCCATTTACTTCTCAGAATGGGTAGTCAACAAAGTCCGCCACATTAAGTTGAAGCAGGACCAAGACCCTCCCCCCTGCATCATGGTTGAGCAAGGCATCCCACCACAGTGAATGTGCTCCTAAAAGCCAGTTCATCCACCAGGGATAGATCCTGGTCCCACTGATAGGAACTGCACAATCAGACCAAGCCACAAAACTGTCACCCACATGCAGACGTTCTCATTCCATCCCATGCAGGCTCCTAGCTGTTATTTGTATTGTTGCTCTATTTTTTCTCACCGTTTCTCCCTTTCTCATGGTTTGCTCTAACATCTCTATGCTATGTATCTAATGCATTCCTTTTTCCCATTTATAGTTTTTGCATTTATAATATGATTATATGGCATAATTATAATTTCATGGTTTTAGTTTGTAGCGTTTACTAAAATTGGAGTAAATATTGGTTACGATATATTTACACTTATATGTCATACTCACACACGGTTTATACAATGCAGAACAGAAATTTTAGAATTGAATGTAGAAAAGCTATAATTCTAAATAAGTAAAAGATGCCACTTGAAAAATAATGCGGCTAAATTTTGGTGACATATACAGAATCAATATCCTGTTTACTATCAACTGATTTGTTTCAACACATATCCTTGTTAGTTTTACTGTTAATTGAAGCCAACATATCCTATTTTCTTGGGTCTCATTTGTTTCTCATTTCTAAACCAATCTTTCAAAGGCAGGAAATGAGAACTATATTTCCTTGGCACTGGATGTCTGCATGTTTTTCTTTTCCTACACTCATTCACAGTCAGGAAGCACTAACTGACTCAGTGGGCTATCAAAAACAAAAGACAAAGAGGACACTAAGTTTGGAAGAGGACATGGATGTGGTGAGGCATCCAAGAGATGTTGGGGGTAGGGCATGAGGGTGGATATGATGAAATTAAATCTATGAAATTCCCCAAGAATAAATAAAAATAATGAAAAGAAATAAATATAGTTAGCTCATTTTCTATAATCATCTCAAGTGCCTGATGCAGTGTGTTTGCCTTATCACAAAGTCTATCTCACAACACTTTATGAAAAATCTTTAAGCGTGGAGTCAACATGCAGTTCTTTACTGCCAAGACCATATCGTGCTTACCTGAATTAGCTCTCCTTTGTGTTATTCAGAAGTGGGTACCATTTACTGCTTGATTTATAGCTATGTCAATACATTATCTACCTAGAAATGGAGAGCCAGAAAAATAAATCCAGGAAAAACAACATAGATACAGTGACTTCAATAGCACATTGAAGAAAGACAATGTTATAAGCCTGAGTGGACGTGTTCAAAATGCATAGGTTAGTCAGCAGGCTGGGCAAGTTTGAAAATTAAAACATTGTAGATAGCATGATTTCTGATGTGATATCCTTTAAGTATAAATGTGTTTCCTTAGGTAAGAGGGCTGAGGACATGACTCAGCTGGTAAAGTGCTTGTTTTGTAAGAATGAGGACTAGAGTTCAGATCCCAAATGCCTGATGAGTGTGACCATCTGCCTGTAATCCCAGCTATTTGAAGGCAGAGAAACAGTGCTGCCACTGTGAGATGATTGGATAGGCTCCTTCTATCAGACAATTCAGAGTTCAACTGAGAGGTCAGGACATGAATTCCAGACCTCTACATGTATGTAAATGCACATTCATGAGTATCTACAGAAACACATAACCCATACACATACAAATACATATGTACTTTCATGTACTACACACTCTCTCACACACACACAATAGGGTGGTTGTGAAATATTGTTAGCCATCCTTCATGTTGCTAAGCACTGAAGCAGGAGCCTTTGTAAGAGCTGTATGACTCTTAACTGCTGGGCCGTCTTTCTGGCCCCTCATTGTGATCATATGAAACATGTCTAAGTTAGGTGTTCAGTAAATTTTTTTGGCTCAAGAGTTTATCAAATTGTTTTCTTTCAGTGCCATGACATGTTAGTGGCTTCATAACTTTCTCCTGTGGTGTAGCACCAGGCAGAACTTAAGTTGAAGCGGACACATGAAATGTTTATGTTCAAAGTAAGTCCAAAGAAAAGTTGTGTCATTAAAGCATGCCTAAATTTTCTTAATACTTTACCCTTATATAATGAAAATAACATTCTTGTCATTATAGTGGGGATGTTTGGATTATATGCACATGAATATAGAAGCATGCATATCACAGCACAGATGTGGAGTTTGAGAAAAGCTTTCAGAAGTAGGATCTCTCTTTCCACAGATTGAACTCAAGTAATCAGGCTTGTGTGGCAAGTACGTTTACCCAATAAACCATCATGCTGGTTATAAATTGTAGTAGAAGAGAAATGCTTGTTGGTCTCTGGCTGCTCAGCCCTGAAATAATCACACAGAAACTGTATTGATTAAATCACTGCTTGGCCCATTAGCTCTAGCTTTTTATTGTTTAACTCTTACATATTAATTTAAACCATTTCTATTAATCTGTGTATCGCTATATGGCTGTGGCTTACCAGCTACAGTTCCGGCATCTGTCTCCAGTGGGGCTACATGACATCTCCCTGACTCTGCCTCCTTTCTCCCAGCATTCAGTTTCGTTTTCCATACCTAGCTCTGTTCCCCATAGCTCGTCTATAGGCCCAAAGCAGTTCCTTTATTAACCAATGAAATTCAAAGCATATAGAGGGGAATCCCACATTAATAAGTACATTACTTCTTATCATAACACAATTCACACCCAGTAAATTTAATAAGTTGAAGATCTTAATGTTGGGTATCCTGGAATCCTGATTGTTGTACATCTTCAAAGACTTACAAACTCTTTAATCCAAAGTAGCCATGTGTTATTTTTCCATTTTTCAGATTTTCAAATTTCATCATAGTCTTCCATGGGTCTTAACTCAGAGTAGCCTGAGAGCTATTGTCCTAATAATTAGAGAGATTAAAATGACACTATTTAGAAGTGTGGGAAGGGATTTTAATCTAACCAATAAGAGATTCTCAGATATTGAACAACATGGTTCACTCTTCCCTAAAAATGGGCACAAATGTTTTACAAGTTATTAGAAAAAAACCTCTCAGGTAATATAATAAGCACCTTACTTATGTCACTCCATATACAGAAATATTCCAGCTCTCTGCAAGTTGGAGAAAATGACTCCTTAGTCTGCTTGGTATGAACTATAAAGGAGGGCCAAGAGAGGAAGAGTATAGATAATATGTGGAACAGGTATGCAGTTTGATAAATAGCACATTTCATTTGAGTGTCTCTCAGTTCCTTTTGGAATCAACTTAAATAATCCTGCTCATGTAGAAAAGAAAACTCAGGCAACAAGATGAAATAGTTCAACATTGGGTGAGAAGGGATGCCCCACCCAATAATTGTGTCAAAAACAATCAAAACAAAGAAACAAGTTAAAGATAAGGAAAATTAGTTATATTTATTATTTCATAGAGTAATTACAATCTTTATTTTTTAGACTAGTTTGGTTGATTATATATGCAAAAATATATAAGAATATATATATATGTATGTAACAACAATTAATGAAAAACAGGCCATAAATTTGAAGGAAAGCAAGGATGGATATATGATGGGGGTTGGAGAGAGAAAATAATACAATTATATTGTACTCTCAAAAAGTAAAAAAAATATTGTTTATTCCAAAACACAATGTTATTATTACAGAAAATCTACACTCTTTCTCTTTGGCTATGATGCAAACATAATTCCTTATTCTAAACTCCTGTAACCAAACCACTGGCACCTCTGTCCTATGATTTTTGTTTGTTTCTTTTTTTTTCTTTCTTTCTTTTTTTTTTTTTTTTTTTTTGCTCGAGATAGGGTTTCTCTGTAGCTTTGGAGTCTCTCCTGGAATTAGATCTTGTAGATTTGTAGACCAGGCTGACTGTGAACTCACAGAGATTTGCCTCTCTCTGCCTCCCGAGTGCTGGAATTAAGGGCATGAGCCACTACTACCCGGCTACATCTGTCGTATGTTATAAGCTAACAGTAATATACTTAAGAAATAACATATAAGGTTAAAATATAAAAAAAGTTTCCACAAGTTAAAAACAGGAGGCTGCAAAGATTTATCTATGCGTCATCAAAATAACAATGTCAAAAGTGACTAAAGTATCAGTATGTAACCATGGCTATCTAAAGTGCCCTTCGCCTGCATGTATCTGCTTGTAAGTGAATACGAATATGTCTTATAATTTTTATTCTCCACTCTGTCTCCTTAATCTACATATTCATAAATGAGCTTTGGTGTATTACATAAATAACACCCAGTTTGTTTCATTCATCACACAACTCCACTTTTGAGCTAGCCATTCACACAGTCATGAGATCAAATATCATAGAGCTGTTGATTAATTTTTATTAATATACCTAGTTTTCTCTGGAATTCATATAATTTGAATAATTTACATAAAGTTTGAAGGTCTAGTTGGTTGCCCAGTTGTTTTTGTTTGCTGTCACTGACAATGCAATTCTTCCATTTTCCCCTTTTATTGAAAATAGATTCTTTTCTCATATAATATATCCTGATTATACTTCCCCTCCCTCCACTCCTCCTAATTCCTCTCCACCTTTTCCTCCCTCCAGATCCCCTCCCCTTCTCTCTTCCAGTAGAGGAGAATAGGCTTCCAAAAGACAGCAACAAAACACTGCAAAATAAAATATAAGATGAAGCAAAAACTATCATATCAATGTTAGATACAATAAACCAACAAGAAGAAATGAGTCTCAAGAGCAGACACAATAGACAGAGTCCCACTTGTTCTTACAGTCAGGAGGCTCACAAAAATACTAAACTAATATCTATAATGTATGCACAGCAGACCTGGTATAGACCCATTTAGGAATTGTGCTTGCTGCTTCAATCTCTGTGAACGCAATTGTGTCTTTCTTAGGGGATTCAGAGGGTCTTGTTCTCCTGGTGTCCTCCATCTCCTCTGGCTTTTACAATCTGTATGCCTCTTCTTTCTCAGGATTCCTTCGGCTCTAAGGGGAAGGATTTAATGGAGGCCTTCCAATTAGATTCCCTCTTCACATAAAATCTGGCAGCGAGTCTCTATATCTATTCCCATCTGATGGTAGAGGAAGCCTCTCTGGTGGTGACTAGATTAGCTACTGATCTATGAGTATAACAGGCTATCAGTAGCCAACCAATGTCTGATTTGACATCAGGCCTACTCCACGAGTAGGAACCCATATGCAATACTGTTTGGGTAACAAAGAACCAGACAATAGGTATCTAGATACCTAGATAAAATTAAACACGACTGTTCTAAAAATAAATAAATAAAATTACTCCTAACAATTTCTGCTATACTTACAGATCAGTGCTTTATCCAATCATTATCAAAAAATGCAATTTTTAATATCTCTTAAATCTTCTTAATGTCTTACTTTGTGAAACTTTCCTATTTTCTTTTATCTGCACTGCATCTAACCACCAAAGTAACTGATATGTTTAGAGGCATAGATGTATAGAGACACTTGGGAGGGTGACAGAATGCCAAAATTCAACCAAGCAAGGTATGTTCAGGACTTTTCATCATTGAACAAGTGTCTATTTATGTCTCTCTAGAAAGCATTATTGATAAATTATGATCTTTATTAATGCTTGAAGGAGAAAATATCACACTATACTGTTGATACACTGTTGTTACAAGGGGTATATCTATATTCAGCATGTTACAGTATAAAAGTATGTGAGATTTTAATTAATGGAGAAACATAAATATAAAAAAACTTTACTTGACCAAGATATACTTGTTTGGTGATCTCAGAACACCTACCCCCCAAAAAGTCACAGAACTTTGTTTCTGAGGGGATAATTGCTAGAATGAACAGCACTGCATCTGGGTACTGAAATAGTATGCAGTCCCTACAATTTGAATTATACCTCTGAGCACTAACATCGGTACTGTCAATTATTTGGTCAGAAAAGGAAAGAATGTATTTTATAGCGATTTGTTTTCTATGGTCACATATATACAATGCATATTAACATAAATATATTTCACTGATTATATATACACATATATATTAAAACATATGCACTAATAGTAAGAGACTTCAGTACTAAACTTTTGCCAAATAAAAACAGCTCATCCAAACAAAAGCCAACTGGAGAAATGTAGAACTAACTGATCCCATAAACCAATGGTCCTAAAATTATAGAATGTTTCATCCAAACATAAAGAATATACCATTTTCTCAGCAGCTCATGGAATGTTCTCCAAAATTGACCACATACTCAGACACAAAGCAAGTCTTAACAGATACAAGAAATTACAATAACACCCTGCATCCTATCAGACCACCACAGATTAAAACTTGATATCAACAACAATAGAAACATGAGATTACACACATTCTTTAATATAGTTATTAGAATTGGAAGAAATAGTAGTTATTTGTCATTATAATTGCTTTATACTTAATAGAGTATCATAGAGTTTGCTGTGGAAATTGTGTGTCATGCCTGTATTTGAACCAATTCTGTTAAAATTAGTTTTATATCCCTAAAATACATAAATATACTTCAACTATTTTAAAATCAGCTTAGAGATTAAAACTCCATTGACATTCTTCTTCGTGTTCCATTACTAAATATTAGATATGTGTTTTCCTTTCAGCCTTATGCAAATGGGCTAGAAAATGAATCCCAAGAGTAAGGACTCATTGCTCTGCAAATTGACAGAAAACTGCCATTCTTGCCAATAAGTTAAGTGGCATACTTTCATATTGTTCGGAGTTGTTCTCCCAGGCAGTTTTACATCATGAATGCCAAATTAATTCTTGTAAATTATGGCACGGATAATAACATAATTCATAAAAATATCACTTTATACCAAATATAAAAATGCACCTACAGATTCAAAAATTAGGTTAATTCTCATAGATGAATTGAATAATTCTAGCCTATTTGATTCTCAAAATTATCTGAAACTAATTGAAAGATGGCTTTTCAGTTAATAGACTAATAGAATTAATTTATGATTTAAACATGTTGTTTATCATGTGCCTACGATCTTATGTCCTAGTTGAGAAATTGATGCTATCAGAGTCCTTAAGAGATGTGTATTTTCATAAAAATTTTGCCTTTAATTCATAGCTTTATATGCTATACTATGCTATTATATAAAAATTTTAAGAATATAAAATTAATTTTTATAGAAGAACTAAAATTATTGATAGCTTATAATTTTCTTGAGGAAATGATTTCAGACAAAATTTGTTTGGAAAAAAATACACCCCATTGTGCAATTATATGGTGTATATAGCCATGTGCACAGACAATAAGATGTTTCAGTCTACATGATCTTTAATTTGAAGCTTGTTATTTGAAATTCCTTTCAAATGTATTTAGAGAATATTATTGAGTACCATGAAGACCTATTAAAAATGATGGACTATGTAATCAGATTTTATCCAAGTTAGAACAGCTTTATTACTTGGCTAGGA
Source organism: Ondatra zibethicus (assembly GCA_004026605.1). NCBI lineage: Eukaryota > Metazoa > Chordata > Mammalia > Rodentia > Cricetidae > Ondatra > Ondatra zibethicus. Next base: position 6,476 of record PVIU01014526.1, on the reverse strand, counting down.
ATATTTTATCCACACAATTCTTTAGATCTTATAACTACCATCTTTTATATTTCAACATAAACTATCACTAAAAACAAAATTTATCACATTTTTCTGGAATATATCTTCTACTTGGTATGATTGAGACTTGAGTTAATGCTTCTCATTATTTTCAGTAGATCTTACCATGAAATAATGTGTTTTCTTTGTCAATTAGCATCATGGATATTACATTGAAGGCATTTAATAAACGATTAAAGAATAGATAAGCTAATGATAATACATACTTTGCTTAAGAATTTAGAGAGATCCCCTTTTTCTTAAAAGAAAATCATGTATTTGTTTTTAAACTAGTAACTTGGAATCCATACTTTGTGATTGCTATTATCTATAAAGTTTATGTTATTGTTTCCAAAATTACTATTTGGGCGAAGGAAATAACTTGGTGGGTCTGACAGTATGAGCACCTGCGGCCAATTCCTCAACGTCTTCAAGAAAGGCAGGGCATGACTGTTTATGCCTGTAATTCTAGTAGCAACACCCTCTTCTTCCTGTGTGCTAACAACACAACCTCTAAATATCAGTGATACTCTCCTCCTCCCATGTGCCTAACACAGGATGTAATCAGTAGAGCCGGTAGATTCCAAAAAACAACCTGGTCAGACAGCCTAGCCAAAATGGTTTAGAAAGAGACCAAGTTTCATGTCAGTAAGATGGAGAGATATTTGGGAAGGTCTGACTCTATGCTCTTGCCTTTTCATGCTAATGCACTGGTTCATGTTTCCACTCAGTCTCATCACACACATACCACTCACATACACATGTGCACACGCTCGCACGCGCGTGCACACACACACACCACACAACCACCACAATTACTAACTCAATATTGGATGTTTGTGAAATTGCTTGAATTGCTTGCTTATAATTATTAGTCTTGTATTTAATGGTCCATATAAGCTTACAAAGTTTTGTATGATTATTGTTTTTTCAACAATTCAATGAATTATTCAAACTCATCATGTATATTAACTTCCATATATCTCACCAGCAACAGGAAAATAATTCCACTGAATAAGGCTTAAAGTCTTGTATTCTGTAATTGATTTTGAATTCTAGGGCTAGAGACTGGTTTTTTTTTGTTTGTTTGTTTGTTTGGTTTTTTTTTATCATGAATCTATTTCAAGCAGTTAGATGAAAAAAAAGAAATCAGTAAAAAACAGAGGCGTAATATTTAAAGACAAATACATATGTATATAAAAAGAACCACAATACTTTTCTTTTTAAAATTTTTGTTTATTTTATCTTATGGATATGTTTGTTTGCTTGTATGTATGTATGTGTACTATGTGCATGTATAAACTCAAAGATGTCAGAAGAGAGCATTGAGTCCACTTGATATTGAGTTACTGATAATTTTAAGCTACCATATTGGTTCTGGGAACCACACCTGCATCCTCAGCAAGAACAGTCAATGATTTTAAGTACTGAGCCATTTCTTTGACCTCTAAGAATCATACATTTTACTACAAGCTTCAAGAAACAACAACAATACACACACACACACACTCAGATTCCTGGATCATAGATGTCCTTGTTCAAATCATGTAAATTTTATTATTTTAATAATAATGAACATTTATTGAAAATATGATATATTTATTTTTATAGAAGTTGTGGTATTTTGCTGCTAGGTTGAGTCAACAAACAATTGACTCTTTCATATGGACAATTTAAAATATTACTGTTGCCATTACCATCTCATAAGTTGAATTTGTAACATTGTAGCTAAAACAGAGTAGCCAAAGGATCCAGTGTGTGATAATGGAGGGCAAGACTGTGGTGCATGCATAGAAGGACATATATCAGGCTGATCCTAACAGGAAAAGTGCTAACCCCACACATCTTGAGAATAATGGAAAATTCTTATAGCAAATTGTCACCTCTTCTGTTAAGATGTAACTGATAGCGTCATAATGACCAAACTCAAATATAAATGCATGTAAAGTTATTTTATTTAAAAGCATTTAAGCAGAAATAAGCTACTGAATCATATTTTGGAAGATCAAAGCTCTTAAAATACACACACATGATAATACACATGTGTCTTCTTACAGGATGAGTTTGAAGGCCAAAACACATTTTCATAATCGTAAGATCAAAAGTATTTCTTGGACCAAAATGTATTCTGAAAACTGTATGTTGGTTATCAAAACAAGCTGTAATACAGAAGTAAAAGCAGGCACAACTGCCTTGATATATTAAAGGTGTGCTTATGACAGCCAAAACCTGGACCAGGAAGACAAAATGCCTTTAATTGATCATTCTTTGCTTGCAAAATGCCACAGACATTATTTTTTGAAAGCTATGGAGCTATGACCTGATGCTTTGGAAAAATCTCATTCTTCCTAGTATACTGAAGTATTTCCGGCCTTTTCTTTCCTATCACCAGCTTCATCCATGCTATTAAAGCATGCTGTCTGCTTTTGTCACTGGAGGCATGCACTGGCTGTGCTCTCTTCTGAACTCTAGCAGAGATAATGTATCTGGGTTTTCTTAGTGATATTTTGAAGACATTTTTACAGTCTTCCCATCCAGAGCACATACTTCTGGTGGAATTCCTGTTGTGTGGGAGGCCAGCTAAGCTGCATTCACACACTGGCACTTCCAGATGTGCCTCCCCACCCCGGATTTATTTCAGTCCCTCTGTCTCAGTGGCCAGACATGTGCCGCTGAAGTCTGTCTTCAGCATCTGAGCCTGATAACTACTAGGAGCCTTTGAGCTGTTTATCTGATTGATGTTGCTTCCGTGTGTATGTGTACATTTACACGTTCATGTTTCCTTCTTTCCTATTAAAATTGTGAAAATGTTCACTTCCAGGAAGTACTGCCATCTGGTTAATTACATTAAGTGCGGATAGCAAGGTCTGGGTGAGGGCAGGTGACAAAGAAAAGGCATCCAGGATGATCAGACATTGTGTCCTGTTATGAAAAGTATTATTCAATAAGGCTAGTAAGGCAGGGAACAGGAGAGCTGTTACCATTAAGCATTGTCAACATAGATGATTTTTAAAAATTATCAATAAAATGAGTATCTATAGCACACTCACAAATACTCTGGTTTCTTTTTAGATCATACAAATCTTTAGCATTGTAAAGCACACCCACAAAAGTAAGTCTTTTAATGGAGGCCAGGAGATGAGACACACAACAACATGGGTATTTGGTTCAGTCACAGGAAGGTCACTGCAGGGATGACTGCAGGAGACACCTGCCTGAGCTGTTTTGTCAACAAGCCTTCCATAGGAACACAACACACAGTCATTTCCCAGCAGGATGTGTTCTTCCAGACCGGTGTAGAACTTTGGCTCACTGGTGATGATGGGGGACATGAGAGGGGAGATTTGGAATGCACCATCCCAGCCACACAGCCATCACTGTTCTGAGGCTGATGATTGGAATACCTGGGGGAGATAAAGAGTCTAGTGAGATGATTGACACATACTACAGTAAATTGTACTGTGCATACAACCGAGGGAAAGACATCATTCACAGGAAGTAATCACAACTCTGGCAGCTGATCCTCTCCACTAGGGAAACATCCAGTGAGTAAATCTCCAATACCTTCTGAGTTCAGTCAAGCACAACTCCCGATCCGTCATTATTTACTCTTTTGAAGTACACACAATCAAAACAATACCTGGCACATAATCAAAACAATACATGTCTGTATGCATGAAATACTTTTCAAATAAAAGAAATTAAGAATACAGCTTAGCAAGAAAAAGAAATATCCTATCTGACCTTCTGATAGTTCAGCTCTTTCATCACCATATTCCAGTATATTATAACTATTTTTAAAACACAAATCACAGGCTTGTAATGTTGTGGACAGAATTATGAAAACAAAACATCACAATGTGCAATGGACACCGTGTGTAGCAGAGATTCATACTTTCATTTCTTAACTTTCTATCATAAGAACAGGTCCAACTTTGACTCTCACTGGGAAAGTTTTCCTGTCCTTGGAAGAGCAAATATTTTCTTGATTTAATTAAATCAGAGGAAATGGTTTCCCTCAGTGCTAACATCCCTGCAGGGGATCCTATCATGGACGGACTTCCTATGTTGATGAGTTACTTTTATTTTCTAAGCCATTGCCATAATCATTGCTTACTTTGAAGAAATGGGGAGTTTTTGTTTACTGAAGAGAAATGTATTTTTTTCTAATTGTGTGAGTAATTTTTGTTTTCTTTACTGGATGAGGCAAAGAAGGAAGGAAAAACATAACTTGTTTAGTGCAAGATGAACTGTTGGGTTAACTGCCCAGATGAAAACTTTCCCATACTGTCTTAGGAATGAAAGCATATCCTGATCAGTAACCCTCACCAAGTTCAGAGGGTTAGAGGTGATTCAGCCTCCATGAATGTGATCTGCTCTTATTTAAAGAAAGGCCCCTGAGTCATGTGGAGTTGTGTCAAAATGTGTGGTATGTCATGTTATTTTAAAAAGACAGCTTGGAGAGCGGAAATTGAACCATCTTTTTTTTTTTTTTCAGAGAACTTTGCCCTTTGTAGAAGTCATTTCCCACACATCTCACCTACTCTGTGGTGCGGCTGTGGTGTATTTTTATCATAGATATATCCCTAATGACTTCTCATGTCAAGCTTGTGAAAAGAGATATTTTTCATTAATATTTATCCTCAGATGCTGTTAAATGCATTGTTTACAGCTGAATACGTTTACTATCGATCTCCTATCATCTTGGTGGCTTGTCTGTTTGAAAGGATAGCTAAGCACATACATTTGTTATTTTTAACAATAGAAAGAAATGCATAAACTTACATGGGTTTGAGTTGTCTTAGTTAAGACAATTAGGAGGAGTGCCAATCTGGTTTGTATTCTGAATTTATAATTTCATATAAAAATTTTTAGAAAAGCAAAAGAAAAAAGAATTTAAAAAAATGAAAAAAAGTATAAATAGGCAAAGGACTGTCAGAGGAGTTAAAGGCAGTTTCTATAGAGGTATGATCTGTGGTAGGTTGACCATTCTCCAGCGGATGTTTCCACACACATGTGCATATGGGAAACACAAACGTAAACAAGATCATGAACTTAAAAGGATGTGTGTGTGAGAGAGATTCAGAAATCTGAGGGAGGAATGGGATGAAAATGATTCCACTTGTATAAAATTCTCAAAGAATAAATTAAAATACTATATAAAATAAATACATTTAAAGAACATAAAAAGTACCTTGATGGGTAAGATAACACTTAGTTATGATGGTTTATAACTTCATGGGTCATGATCAAGTATGAAGTATTGAATGGGGACATATTCAACTACATGAGTAGTTCTGTTTTCATAAGTCAGTGTTTGCTTTTGAGAGTCTTTCTCTATACAACATGAATATTATATATTTCAACTTCAGTTTGGGTAAGTTGCCTCTGAATCTATGACTCAGTTCAATCAGCCAAACAACTGATTTAAGCCATCTCCAGCCCTGAAGCTAAAACACTGAGTCAGGAAACCCTATCCATGCTTTTCAACATGGTCCAACTTTTGTTTATTTCAATCTCAATCCAATGCCCTAAAGATATATTTCCATTGTTGTCCCTATTTTTGCTGATGATAATTGGCCAGCCATGTCACTGCTTGGGCATGGATTTCAGTCTATCACAAGTACTGGAATTGAGTCTAATTGTGGATTTAGATGGAAATAAAGTAATTTTAGTATACTTGAAGGGTTGACAGAGCTTGATGCCAGTATCACTGGTGAGAGGTACATGTTAGAATGTGGTGCTGAAGTGCTGTGGCAAAGCAAGCTCTGCCTCCACTGGAAGACAAAGAAGCCCGACAGAAATAAGGACTATGTTCAGAGCGTCACCAGAATTTGCTCATATATACCCATCCAAAATTCCTGGATCTCAGTAGTTCACAGTCCTTGTACTAATTTTGATTAAAAAGACTCATTAAGCTTGGGAATTATGTATATAGGCTATAATGGATCCAGCCTAAACTGATGTTTGATTTTCATAAGTATTTACCCTGTGGCTATGAGCTAAGAACACCTTCCAAGCAACATTGTAAGTGCTCTTTATAGAACATTTCCTACAAATTTAGTATCCTTTGTTCATCATTCACATTTCAAGTTCTTCAGCATGATTAGAAGATACCAAACACCTAAATGTTATTCTCCTTTCTACATAAAATTGAACCAATTGCGTAGCTCTAAATATACTTTGTCATCCAGAAGTACACGCTAAATAGACACTAGTAGGAGATATGGAAATATTTCTTCTTTCCTTTAAAAATATTATGTAGGTGTGTGTGCGTGTGTGTGTATGCCTGAGTGACCCATGTGTAGATATTGGCAGAGAAACACAAGGGGACCTCCAAATTCACTGAGTTACAAGAGGTTATAAACTACCTGATGTGGGTACTGGGAACTAAATTTAGGTCCTGTGCAAGAGCAGCAAGAACTTGTAAGTTTTTC